>JAAAKO020058500.1:0-74552 GCA_010015015.2 Bolitophila cinerea | reverse complement strand
GGTAAATATTTGTATACTCCTATATATATACATAAAAATAAATATATATATATATATAAATTATAAATATTTTTATGTAGTTGAAGAAGAAGATTTTCATGAAGAGGATGTGCGAACGACACTTTTTGACACCAATATAGATTTGGCGACACCCGCACCAAGGGCAATTGCTGCTATACCACGTCCAATTTCACGCGTACATAATCATGCCCTGTCTACTACTCCAGCCGATCCATTAGCCGAGCAGAATAATATATTGGCAGACACGGTTCTTCATCCATTTGTTGATCTGTTGGCAGAACCAGAAAACATACCTGCTGATCCCATACCACTGGCTGCACAAAGTGATGATCCATTAGCCGATCCGATCGATCCAATTGCATTACAATTGGCAGAGCCAGTAGCTGGGCCATCAACCAATACCACAATAATTGTAAATCCAATCCCAGAGTTATTTGATTCATCAGGTAAATACAAAACATAAATAATTTTACAAATGTTACTTTTATTTTTCAAATTTACAGATGATGACGATTTGGGCGATTTTTTTGAATATGAGCTAAGACATGCGACGCCTATTATAAGCAGCGACGAAAGCGATGAACCAGTATTATCTGATTCTGAGTCTGAAAATGATGAGATAGGTAAATAAGAAATATTATATTGTATTGATTATCAATTTTTTTGTATTATATTTTTTTATAGTCGTACCAGAGGATCAACTATGCATTGTTTGCATAAAAAGAAATAAAGTATTTTGCATCATACCTTGTGGTCATAAATGCTTATGCGAAAAATGCAGCAAAAAATTTAAAGTAGCCTCACAATCTTGTATTGTACTTTTGAAAAACAAATGTCCTATATGCAGAGTGCCATTAACGGCAGCTCCACTACGCATATACAGCTAATAAAATGTTTATAAAAAATACATTTATTGTTGTATTTATTTGTTTATTGTATTGTTGTTATTGTATTATATATAGACAAAATTATAAGTTTTCTTAATAAAATGTTACCCATTGTCAAATTCCAAAATAATTGTTGAACACTTAAAATATGATACGATTAAACTTTAAACTGTTTATTACACATTTAACGGCAATCATAGATATTTCCTAATAGTAAGTTAAAAATATACGATATGCTATCCAGAAACGGCTTGACCTCATCACAATTGACAGCGTATCCATCCGCAGCACGTCCGTCGACCAGTTTGAAAGACGAACAAATACCACCGCCCTCAACCTGTCTGATCTCGAACGTCCGCAACTGCACCCAATCCTTGCACACAAGCATATCATACACGTTGCCATAGTGTGTGGCCACAATAGCAATCGGTGACGCGGCACCACGTTCGATTAAATTCATTAGAGATGAGGCCAGAATAACCTGTCCCTCGTTTGAGTTCGTCTTCGTACCTTTTCCGAACTCATCGATCAACACCAAAGAACGACTCGTAGAGTTTGTCAAAACCTTATCCATTTGTTGTAAATCGTTCAGAAACGACGATCCACCGGTGTGCAGAGACTCAGGGCTATAGATCCGAGAATAGATTGAGTCTAACAGTAACAGTCGCGCCAAACGAGCCGGTACAAACATACCAACGTGCGCCATATACGCTATCAATGCGACCTGTTTCAGATAGACACTTTTTCCGGACGCATTCGGAGCATTCAGAATAGTTATCAAATTTCGTTTGTTCACGTGTATGTGTGTATCGTTTGGGGTAAACTGGTGCTGTTGTGTCTGATCTAGCAGAATATGATGACCTTCAACGATTTGCAAAACCTTCTCTTCTATCAAGAGTTCAGGACGCACGAGATTACGTTCTTCAGCCAGGTCGGCCATCGATAGCAGCACATCAAGTACAGCAATACTAGAACCGATAAAGACAATCAATTGATCGCAAATCTCTTGCTCGAGACGTGAAATCTCAGACATTAGAAACGAGTGCTGCTCCGTGATCTGTCACAGTATTTTGTTTTAAAGAATAGTTCATCGTTTTCCTGAAAAACGAAATGAACAGACGGAGTTTGAATTGATTGGATAAGATTCTGTGCGTTGCGCTGGTTGCATCTTAGGCCTATATAAATAAACATTTTATTTAGTATGTTTTTTATCAGACTCGCTATAAATGGATTACTATATACTCACCAAACACAAATCCAATCTCGTTCACGAACTTTACATTCATCTCTGTTATTTCATCGGGTAAACAGTGAATCTCATCTTTGCACGATTCCTCCAGCACCAGTTCCATATCCAATTGTTCGGCTTTCAGTCGATCAACGAGATCATTAATGCCCTCGTTCACAACAAATCGCTTTAGCTCAGCGCTAAGCTCCACATTGACCACATTTTCAAATGTGAGCAACACGTTCTGCATGTCATCAGTGTCCATCTCTGCCAGCATCGCAATAAATGCGTTCTGATCGCCACCTCTTATTAAATCACGACACATATTCGATATGTTACAGGCATTACTCAAACTTCCTTTGAACGCTAGCCAGTCTCTGGTCTGACCCGATCTAGTGGCCAACCGTAAATACACGTCATTTATGTTATTAATCGATTTTAAATACTGCCTTAGTCTTTGAACGGCATATGAGTTCTTCTTGTCCAGGCACCACTCTATTGTGTCATGACGCAATCGTAATTCGTCTGCATCACGAACAGGCATTTGCAGCATCTTCTTTAGTTTATGCGTTCCGGTTCGCGAGCAGCATTTATTCAACAGTGAGAACAGCGAAAAACCTTCCTTTACGTCGTCTGCAGAGCCTTTCTTGAAAGCAGACGGATGATGTTCGGTGGGAGAGAATATCTGAAGAGCAAAAATTGTGGTATCATCAATGCGCAACTGACGACTTGGCATGTAGGTGTTTAGGTCCGTGAACACTGGCGCCCCGCTGCCGTCCAGATAGATGTGCTTCCAGTTTGTGTCTAGAAAATTGAGAAGATTTCCCAAACTATGAACGGCCAGTCTTTGGTTCAACGGCAGCAATGTTTCAATGTACGATTGCCTATCGAGCTCGGTCGGAGCGGCACCCATAGCGGGCAGATGCAGTAACATGATTCTACGTCTGTTCACCTGAAGACTTTTCTCGTCCAGAGTGTAAATCACAAACGGTTGAGCCGTTAAGGTGTTTGCTTGCCTAAGTCGGTAGTCGACGGGATCCGCGTCTTCAGGTAAGTTGATTAGTTTCATTAAATGCTTGAGAAACACATTCTGGCCACTGGCCAGCACATTTGTAATATTTGCGTTCTGCCGGAACAGATTGTTGAGGTAGGTAAAGTCAGGACGCAGATCGATGGTCTCATGCAATACTGATAGTTCGCCGGTGCTACGTTGATAGTAGGCACCTGCCAGAGAACCTTCGCTCCAGCACACAGAAAGTATAACGTCTTCTGTGAAGCTCGTGTTTGTGCTTGAATCGCTTTGCGATTGGGATCTGTGGAATTTAATTGAATTGAGGTTAAGTGTGTAATTATAAAAAAATGGTGAGTTTTGTAATCGTTTGAATTTGTGTAAAAACAGTTATTTGCTTTTAAACGTACAGGCCCATATTTTAAGTTTTTTTTAAATCTTGATTTGTTTTGAGTATCCTTTATTTGAGTTTTGCCATTAGGTCTATTTTGAGTATTCGTTTTTTTAACGTTTTGTTTTGGTACTATTTTCGCTTTTCGTTTATACCTTTTCTCGGTTTATCAATTATTTAGTAAATATTTTACAATATATAGATATTCTCAGTTATGTTTCCCTTTTTTTGAGTTTCGTAGACAATCTCAAGTCAACTTGTCAACTTGTCAACACAACGATAGCCATCTGCTCATCCATAAAATTGACCAATTTTGGAATAAGACGTTTGAGAGTAGCAACACCAGCAAAGATTCCACTGTGCCTGTTCGTTATCTGGGACACCCGGTGTGGGTTCCAGCATTTGAATATGTCATATTAAGAACAAACATTTTGTTTATGGAATTTATTTCATCTTATATACATTTATATATATTTGTTATCCTAAAAAGAAAACAACGAACAAAAATATAACTGTTAATAATGAGTGAAAAATATATATTAAACGTAATGATGAAGTGTGTGTGTATAATATATATTAAAACATAGTGATTAAATACATGAAGACGCAAATACCGGGCTGTCTTGCCAAAACTTCGCTTGCAAAAGGACAGAGCGCGCCTTTGTTGTGGCTATAACACACAAGTTATTTTTTACATTTTATTTCCTATTTTTAGGATTATACTTTTTTTAATTGATCATATATTAATAATTTTATTCGCATCAATTTGTATTTGTTTTATTATCACATATAATATGATTTCGTGCTTGCATAAAACAACTACGCGAGCAGCCACATATATAAATAAATGTATATGGCAAGATTTTATGTGTGTATGTGTGTGTTTTGTGTTTATTACAAATTAGTGTTTATATATACGTTTTGTTTGTGTGTTTAAATCTGTAGGTTATTACATTTGTAGTCTGTGACACAGTAAATATACATTTCAATTTAAATACTATTATTGTGTGTGTGAGAGAAATGGTTGGGGAGACATTGGTTGTTATTCTATTGTAAAAACATTATAAAATTTCAAATATCTATATTATTATAACTTTAAAAGTGCAGTGTTATTTTTGTGTATGTGTGTTGAAAAGCTGTGAACAAAAATTTAGTTTTTAAGCGGAAAATATGTTTAATACTTAAAATATATATTCTGTGCCATTTTAAAATCATAAAACATGCATAGCTTCGATCATACAGGAAAATAGGTCCTCGATAGGGTCAGGAAGGATTTTTCATCAGTCGCTCAGAAATAAATGCAATAAAGGATTTAGGAGTATAAGGGCCGTTCTGCGTTTGTGTGCGATTCTCAAATTATATTTTCAGATTGTTTGATTTTAAAATGACTATTTCGTGTAACACTAATAATAAGAATAAAAATAATTGTAATGTATGTAATCTGTACGAGGGGTGTTCATATAAGACATAAGAGTAAAATAATAATTTAAATAAAGTTTGTAATTAATAATAATAAAATAATAATAATACAATAGACATAAAACTAAAACACTATACAAAATTTTGCGGTCACAATAAAGTCGCACACAGACGAGTACAATAATAAAATACAAAACATATACATTAAAAACTATAGTTAATCTCAATTGTTAGACGTGTTATAAATAGTAAACAAATAAGTTGCTTCTTAAAAAATTCTAAGCTGGGCTTGCTTTCTGGGCGTGTCTGTGTGTATGTGATTACGAAAATATACAATTATGCATATAACTTATGGCCAATATCATGCTCCTCCATTAAATCGTCTGTTTTGTTAATAATTAAAAAATAAAAACTATACAATTATATTATATACAATATTTGTTTTTGTGTATGTGTGTAAGTGTGTGTGTGTGGTTCCGAGAGGTACTGAAACCAAAATACTGCTAAGTATAGGACAACATTTTCTTGATACATTTTCTGACTGTGTTTGTTCTAATTAAACGGTAATAAATGCTTTAGCGGATCTGTTATAAATAAATACACAAAACCGAACCAGAATTAATTCAAATACTTTCGACATTTCTTCGAGCCGCACGAGCATGGAATCTTTGTGTCCTCGAACGGGAATTTGTAGTCGTACGTCAACTCCTCGCCTTGGACGATGCGACGCAATGCAAATATGATGATGTGCTTGTGTCCCAGGATGTCCACCACTTTTGAGTAGCAGTTCGGCTACACAATAATAAACATATGGTTTCCATTAATAAATTACGTTTAGGCTTCAGGTTATTTTTTGTTTGCGATCACTTACCTCACACGAGTGATTGATGAATCTCGCAGCGTTACCACGCATCGTGGCGTCCACCACTAGATTCTCATCAATCTTGAACATGTAGCATCCAATGCCACGGCCATCGTAGTAGCGTTCCCGTTTGTCGGTGAGCGTCGATCTGATGAGCTCGCCAGCGTACTCAATCACCATTTCGCCTTGATGAATAAAATAAATTCTCAGTTAATACAAATCTGTGATTTTGGGAATACGGATTCGTTTCACTTACCAGCTTCGATGTCGCGATGACAGAACAAACCACGACCGTGCACATGTGACCGGTACACGCCAACGGTATCTTTGTACGTATCTTTAAGCGTCCGGTAACGCATAGCCATCGGAAGGTTGCTACCCGTACCTCTTCTGAAAATTAAAACATTGAGTTTATTATAAATATTGGCTAAAATGACAAAGAATTCATATTTTATTTAGACATTTCAGAGGTTGGAAAGTACATGGCAATTATAATCCTTAAATACAAAAGCTTTATTTAATATTTAAACTTAAAAGTCTATTAAAGAGTGAACCCATAATCATGGATCAAAACTGAACCTTTTTATATAATATCAAACACTCCACAAAAAAAAACAGAATTTATAACATACCTTGGAATAAGCTCAATGTCAGTGACAGCAGGCACCACAATCTGTATGGGCTGCTTTCGATGTCTGGACGCCAACCAACTGAACATATCGTACTCGCTTCGCTTCTTGTAGCCCTCACACCGTGCGGCTCCGTACTCATTCTCCTTAAGCTCTTCCGAGTCCGAGCAGTAGCCCGACGACGATACAGCAGTCGACATAAGACTGGGCGACTTCTTGTGATAGCGCGGCGTATACTTGGAGCACCTCTCAACGCCCGGTAACTGCTCAACAAGATACTTCAAAGCGTTCGTCTTCAGTCCGAGCATCTGATGGCCACACATGTCCGCCAGCGGACCCTCTGGCAACGGTGTCAAACCGTGTGCCTTTCGGGCCAGCTGAACCGTCTCGAACACTTTCTCCCAAATCTCCGATATCGACGTGGACTTGTACGTGAAGCCGTCCTGCGACTGAATTTCGTACAGCATACGCGGACCGGTTATCTTGACCTTTGTACTTGTATCCTTTTCCGTTTTTCGTACATTACACTCTGGATTATGATTCTCTTTCTGGTCTAAATCATCAGCATGCTGGATGTCGTTTATATACTCCGGCGTTGGTTTCAAGTCCTCGCGTTGCTCCTCACACTCCTCAGCAATCGGAAACAGATCATGTTCGGCCGACTCGAGTACCGTTTTCACATCTTCGCGTTCTTGATTCTCAATCATTTCCGAAATCGTTTGTTTCAGTTCCTTTTCAGACGCCTCAGAAGCAGCTTCTAATTTTATCGAACCATCATCGTAAATCATCTGCTGTGATCCTTCGCATTTCAGTTTATCGAACACATCGTCACTGCTACTCACAATGTCCGTATAGGTGTTCTTGATGTGAACACTGTCCTCCTGAATCGAATCGATGTCTTCGTTGTCGTTGTTATTGTCAGCCGCAATAATCTTGTCTATGTCCATTTCTTCATCTTCCACAGACGATACAACCGGATCGGGTAGCATAAATATTGGTTTGACAACCGGCAACGGTTCGTTGTGTATCGGTTCGGGTTCCTCGAGCAGAGGCATTGATTTTGAGACATCCCGTATGGTTGCGTCAATGCTGCTCATCGTAGACCGGACACTAGTGTTCGAGACTTTCTTACGATCGTGTCGGGCTGCTGCTGTAGCGCTACTACTCTTTTGATGATGTGTTTGCATGGGCAGCACTCGATTGGTGGGTCTTTGGTTTGGATAGCTCGTATACTGTTGTATAGGATTCACAACATTCGTAGGAATGCCTGTGGAGTATGGCGGTGCATACGGTGCAGTGGGTAATTGAATACTGGCCATTGTGGGCAGAGTTATGGATTGTGTTGTCTGACTGCTGGGCACTGTAGCTGAGCTTGTAAACGAAGATTGTGATTGTGTTTGATAGTTGTTGTTGGGATGTGAGAGTGTAACAACGGCTGACATGGCGGCTGTCTGCTGTTGCGACTGTATATTGTTCATGTGAGATTGTTCCGTTGTAACATTTGCGATGGCATCGTAATTCGATTGACACGTACTGCTCGGAATCATATCGACGACTTCGTGTTCAATTGACATTGTCTCGTATGCACTGGCACAGTTCTGTTTGGTATACATCGTTGATTCTTGGTCATTGTCGTGAATAGCATTAATGATAATTGGTTCGTTCACCTGCTGGGGCATGACCTGAACATTTGGCATCGGTAGCTGCTGCATAATCAATTTATGTTGATTCACCGGTGCCACTGGCTCGTGGTGCTGCTCAACAATCGAATGTAATTTGCTGGTAATGTTTTGATGCTTTGGAATCTTGGCGGTGATAACCTGTGGCTTATTCAATGGTTTCGTTTTGACGACCGTCGTCTTGGGCATGACTACTTTTCGACTGATCGGTGGCACAGACACTGCGGCAACCGGTGAGCTGCTATTTATTTGTACGTGGCCACTGGTTGTGTTCAAGTGTGTCTTGGCGCTGCTGCCGCTCGATTGAATCACATAGTGCTGACCATCAATGATTGTTGTGGCAACGGTACCCATTGGCTTCGGCAAAATAATCTGTTTCGAACGTAGCTCGGAGGACGACTGGTTTTGATTTGTATTGTTTGTAAATGTTTTGCTGGCGTGTGTCTTTGACACCAGCATCGGTGCAGAAGTCTTTGCAATGATTGGCTGGGGTGACGGCACAGATTGGATTTGATGTTGTAGCATTTGCTGGGATTGCGTCTGTTGGACAATTGGGGCGGGTTGTTGGTGTTGGGGCGTGGGCACAAGTTGTAAAGTGGATTTATCGTCAAGCAAGCGCCATGTCGCCGTTTGTGGAGCAGACTGTTGCTGTTGTTGAACAACTTGTTGTTGTTGCTGCTGTGGCTGGATACGTTGCTGCGGTTGCGTTTGTTGCTGCTGCTGCTGCTGTTGTTGTTGTAGCTGCTGCATCTGTTGCAGCTGCGAGATTTGTTGCTGCTGCTGCTGGTGATGCTGTTGGATTTGCGGCAATGTTTGCTGGATCACATTGGCAGCCGACAACATGTTGTGCTGCTGCTGGCCAGGCTGTGGTTGCATAATAGTACCGTCACTGTTCACAACCACATAGCCCTGTGGCATTTCCATGATTGGTTCTATTTTGCTGGCCTGAAAGACTTGCGTGGTTGTCGCCGAGAAGCTAGAGTTCTGACTTAGCACTCCTTGCATTGCGGACGAGACGAATTGCTGCGATGACATCACCGTGTTCTGGACAATCGTTTCAAGGCCATAGTACATTGGCTGACTGGTGAGGAGCATACAACCACCCGTCGCTGGATTGATACCCATTTCAAGAGGTGTGGATCCCAGTACCATTTGATCGCCAGTCATCATGCCGTGAGGCTGAATGATTGTTCCAATTACCTGTGAACAAATTAACAGATTAGAATGTATAATAAAATAGGGTTAGTTGATTTGTTTTATTAATTATTTGGACAGATGACGTTCGTAAATAATTAGAGATCTTTCCAGGACCTTAAGAACCGTACGAGCAACTTTTGTCCCTGGTTATCGCTCTAAATTTTTAAAGCTTCGAAAGCAATTTAGAAAGATTTTTATTGAAGAACTTATAAAAAAGCAAATAAACCAATTATTAGATTAGAACTCTTTCTATGCTGTCCAAAGAGGGCATTCAACGTTCCGCAAGGCTTCAGAAAAGTGCGTCGGGTTAGATGTTAATAAAGGACTGTCGGAAGTCTGATGACTGACCTTAACAGGTTCAAAAAAAAACGAGAGATCCAAAAATAACTACGGATCATTTGATTTTTTTACATAAGCGTCTAACATAACAACTTCAAGACGGTTTGGTCTCGGAGTACATTGTCCCCGCTGTATGATCATATTACCCCCACCCCATCCAATACGAATGGTAAATCAAAGGTATTGCTTTAAATAAGTATATTAAAAAACCTTACCTGCGGCTGTTGAGGCTGAGTCAGCTGCAGCGTTCCGTTCGGCAGTACCTGAATACCAGCGGCTCCGTTGGCCAACATCAAATTACCACTATTGTCGGCATTGTGTATTTGAAAGGTGCCCGGCACAAGGGGGTTCGGCGTAAGGTACTGCGTTGTCTGCGCTGGTTTAAAGTCATTGCTACTCGCTGGCATCGCAATGTACTGCAGCTGATTGTTCCGATCCATGTACTGCATAATATTGCTTTGCTGGTTCTGACCAAGTTGTTGCAAAATTATAGGCTGATGACCGTTATTGTTTTGCTGCAAGATCACATTGCTACCCATTGCGTTCGCGTGCTGTGTTTGCTGGGGATGATTAAAAATCTGCATTGGTTTCGGTTCGTTTGATTTCACGATGGTCCTTTTGATCTGAATGGACTTGTTTGTGCCAGCCGTGGTTCGACTCTTGACGCCGTTACGCATTTGATTGCCAGGCGACAGTTGCAGAGGTTTTGGCATCATTCGCTTAGCTGATTTCTCGGGCTGTGGCAGAATCAGTTGATTCTTGTACGGTGACGCATGATGTTGAATCGTTCGTGTTGTCGTGTAGTTTGAAACGTTCTGCTGGGCATTCGGAGTGATTGTCATGATCTGTGGACTATTGGCGTTGGCCTGTGAGAATGTTATAATCTGTGGTTGTTGCTGTGACATCATGGGCTGTTGAGAGGTTTGTATATTGATTCCGTTCGGTAGAGTAATTGTCTGCTGTTGATGCTGTGGAGCCGGAGCGATACGCTGCTGCTGCTGTTGCTGCTTTCCCTGTATTTCCATTGTCCCATTACTGTTTGTTGTGTACTGATTGATGTTCGTGGTGTGAGTGATGTTTTGCATCGGAAACAACTGTTGCTGTAGACTGTTCAACGGCTGGCCAGCTGTCGTGAATATTTGCTGTTGTTGTCCATTCGTAGGATTCAAAATCATGCTCTGGTTTAATTGCTGTATAGGAATACCATTGACGCATTGATTCTGGAGCCCCATTGACGTTTGCATAGATTGCTGACTATTCTGTATATGATGTCCACCGTTGATTTGTATCGGATGACCTTGCATGCTTTGTATTTGTATAGGATTCAATTGTTGTCCATTGAAATTATAGATTTGCTGAGGTTGTTGTTGTTGCGGTGCTTGCATCATTGGCATGTTACAGTATTCCTGACCGGACATCGATGTGATGATCATGTTCTGTTGCTGTTGTTGCGGAGAACTAATCATGTCCGGCGACAGTGGTGTCTCCGATTCACTTTCACTGGTCGACAGAGGCTCACACGTGGCCAGGTGTCGATTAAACGAATCGTATGTACGATAGGTACAGTGACACCGATCACATTTTACTGGAGATCCACGAGGATTCGGATCGTACGTAATGTTCATGGGATAATCATGCGGCGGTGAACCACCTTCACTGCCACTCGACACCTCATCCATTCCGTCGAGTTGTGAGATTTTTAGTTTATCAACAATGTCACGAGATTGCACGGAATCCTGAAGCATACTCGTTGTCGCAGCCGTCCAACTGAACGTCGTTTTATTCTTTAGTTCGTCACTTTGTAGCGATTGCCTACGTTCGGCTATGCTCGTCGGTGATGTGTCCTCTTTTCGGCGATTCATTTGAAAAAACATTCCTTCGGTTATTCTCAGATCAAAACGTGACATCTTGCGTCGCTTTGCTGATGCGTTTGAGTCTAGCTTACAGTTCCACGTGAGGCTAGACGATCGTTGATTACTCCGAGATGCAGCGACACTGCGTGAGAAAACCTCAGATTTACTACGTTTTAGCTCACGCAACGCAGCCGAACTATTGTGCGGACGAGCAGCCGACAGCAGCGCATCTTCTACGTGTGTCATGCTTCCCATCCAGTTGTCTGTGCCGTCCATGTCATCATCAGACATATCGTATTCGCGGCCATCACGCAGTAGATCACTGTTCAGGTACGCCTCGTTTTTATTATCCATTGCCACCAGATCATCGTAGGTCATAAGTTTCGGGAAAATGTCCAGCATTGAGATACCGTCGAGTATGTCATGTGGTAGATCCTCAAAGATTGCATCTTTAATTTCGGGAGGCAACAGATCTGCATTGTTCTGAGGTTCATCCTCGTTCGTTTCGTCGGCACTGCTACTGCCACTGACCGCTTCCATGAGTTGCTTCATTACAGCACGATCTTGACGAGCACTATTATAATCGTATTCCTCACCGGTCAATAGACTGCGATGCCATCTCGTAATTTGACTAATTCCCAGTTGCACTGAGGTATAGTGATTCGAATGATCGACCGTAAAATTACGTCCTAAATCCAGTTGCTGGCCAGGATTGTTATTCTCCACAAATGTTTTAACAGTGTACTCGACAATTTTCCATGGTTCCTTCGATGACCAGTACAGACGAGTACAACGAAAATCCGCCGGCACAATAATGTCAATGTTGTCCGAGAGATTTGATACGAATCGGCCCAACTGTTGCACTTGCAGTGATCCAATGAGAAACTGTACCTTACCCGGATCGATGGACTTTCTTTTCTTACGATCCAGTTCAACGTATACCGGACGAAGTACCTCAAAATTGCGTTCTGTTGAGCTTTTATTTTTTGTGGCATCTGAAAGATGCTGTGGACAATAGACTGTCTTATCGACAAGGAATGCACAGCCTGCACTGCGGGCACACGGATAATGATAGTGTTCACCACACGTGCGCACATTACAGCCCACCGTGGCACCCTTATTACTGCACACGCTGCACTTGATCAGGCGACCGCGTGATATTGCACTGTGTACATTCTGCAGTGATCCATCGATTTCCTCAAACACTTCCGCTGACCACATCGCACAGTTTGTGTGCACCCAAGTGTTCTGGCCACAGTACAGTAGTCGAGACTCATCGTGATTGAGATTGCGCTCACCCACACCTTTGCAGAACATACACGAGCGTGTGTCGTCGGTGTCGTAGCCTTCGTAAAAGTAATCGTCAATGTCCTCGGGAATATCAATCATAGGCACCTGCTGATCGGCATTCTGTGGACTAGGTGAGTTTGCTGTGAAATTACACGACGATGACTCGTACATGTCCTCCTCGAGGGCATCCGTGCAGGCCTTTGTTTCGTTCTGAAACCACGGAAATGTCTCACTCAGGATTTCTTTGTACGCTACTATCAGATCTTCACAGGCGGCTGCGTTCGTGATGAGATTCATGTCATAGTTAAAATCTGCCAACGAAAAGTACTCGTTGGCATTAACCTTTTGTTTGATGTCCAGCAGACTGGGGGAGATGAGCGGAGTGTTCTTTTTACCGGCTGAACAAAAGCACTGTGTTGGCGTTTCACCACTTCCGCCTTCGCTGCTGATCTGCTCTTCACCGAAACTATACACATCCCGTTCTTCGTTCTCGTGCCAGCCATGTCGGAACTGTATACTGCGATTGCCGCCCTGCATCGGTTTGCAAATACACGTGCCCAATTTCTTGCGTGGACTCAACCGTAGCAAAGCACATGCTTGGCGGCTCTTGCTCAACAGACGCACTACACTTAGCAGTCCCGATTTGAATTCAGCAGCCACAGCATCGCGCCACATCTCTGACGAACAGTTCTTCTTCGCGCACTTTTTGCAAATAAACTCTATATTCTCTGGCAACACACTTAGCATATTGTACTGTTCATCTGTGAGTCCTTCACACTTGGCGTGCACCCAGCGCCTGCACTCACCGCACTCCATCATCTTAATATTAAAGTCATTGTCCTCATAGCACTTTTGACACAACGGACAAAAGTTTCCTTTTTGTCGTAGCCGGAAACACTGTGAGCACATCGGAAGATTTCCGACGAACTTCGAGACATTCGTTGTGCCGCAACTCTTGCATTTCAGGCAGGCCGCACAGATTAACGGTCGATCGGCACCAAGCAGACGTTTGCTGGTTCCAAGGCACGTGGAATGATAGTTCTTCTGACACTTTTGACAGCGCACCTTTGAGCCGGACGCCATATTACAGCTGTAGCACACCGTGCACCGTGGACACAGCCAGTTCAGTCGATTGTTTAGATGTTGTTGTTGTGATGTATTTGCACCGGTCATACTGATATCGGCGAGACTCAAATTGGTGTCGTCCAGTGAAGCAGTTGGCTTCAAATTATACTCGTCCTCAACGCAATACTGATGGTATGGTTCACAGCAGCACACACAGAATATCAGTGGATCCATGCCACAGCTACCACAGAGAAAGCATAGTGCTCGCAGCGGTACACGATCGGAGACAATTAGACCAAATCCGGTTTGACTGACTTCGGCCGGATCGTAGTTCTCCCAGAAGTCTATCGAGATAAGCGGTGGTGCAAGTACGACAGGTTTTTGTTGTTGACGACTAAAGGCATTCAATTGTTTGTGGTGTGTTATGTTCATGGAGTTGTTACTGGAAACCAGTGCGGGTCTGGTGAGTTTTCGTGTCATGGGTTTCAGAGATTCTTCAGGGTTCTTTTTGACAATGGCGACTGATTCCACGATAGCGGCTGTAGCTGTTGTTGCTGTTGTACAGGTTTCCGGCTGCTTATCGAGCATGACATTTTCATCGTACATCACTTCATCGTCTTGACTGGCAATTGGCGTGGCCGGAGGACTCAGTGGGGAACTCTCGGCTGTACAGTCCGAGCATGCGGCTATTTGCTGTTGTTGTTCGGCTATCATTGCAGTCTGTTGCATTTCGACAAGAATGGCACTTGGCGAATCAGGACGCGGTGGTGTGTCCATGCTCTCCAGCAACGGAGACTCATGATCGTGTGGGAACGTTGCAATCGGTTGTCCGAGTACAATAGATGCACTGCGACATACGTGCTTCACTCGTGGTCCCTTTAGATCTATGCGTTGCCGTTTCGGTGGCTCTGCCGTCGATGCTGGCGCAACAGTAGCAGACGGAGCAGCAGCAGCAGCGGTGCTACTTATTGGAGCTGGCGCTGGTGCTGTGCTGGCTGACAACGGCGATGCTGGTGTCTGTGCGGAGGATGGTACAGCATCAGCTGCTTGCACAACAGGTTGGGTAGTTCGCTCTTTCTTTCGTATCCTAAGTCTACTGGTTTCTTCGATTTCTTTTGTTTGCTTCGTTGAGCTGATCACAGATTTGTTAGCACCTGACTTTGATTCCTTGTTTTTCGGTGGTTCGGCGGCTGCCGAAAGTACCGCAGCAGCTGCTGGCTTAGCGGAGCACAAGGGATCCGGAACGGACGTAGACGTCATAATAACCGGTTTCTCGGCTATCGTTGGCTTCTGAAGCGGCGACGAACCGAACGTGGCATTGTTCTCGGACAACGGATTCATTAGCGAGACGGTTTTAGGCTTGTTCGACGTAGAATCCGTGGTGTCCGCCGTGGGCCAGCCCAGCATGCGATGGCTTCCCGCACTGATACTCGAAAAGATATTTGTACTGTTCGTTTCGGTCGCCTCCATTTTGATGCTGAACGGTGACAGCATGCTGTTACAGCTAGCAATGTCGATGTCACGCATCTTCGGCGGTAGCGTTGCAATTATCCTGGTACGCAGGCCAGACGGCACCTGAAAGGCTTTCACGCACTTTTTGAGCCAGCACGCCGCGCACCGGTCCTTGAAGGTGTTGCGCAACTGTTTCGCATGTTTAATATTGCTTATCGGTGATATGATACAGGTGCCTTCGTTCTTGTCACAGTGCAGCTGAGCTGCAGAGCTACCGGCAGGCGAAGCAGCCAGTTTCTTGATTAGATTCGAAATAAACCTTCGGCACGCCTCGCATGAGTTGATGCCAAACTTGCGCGATTGATTCTGTGGCTTGCTGACGGACACCGTGCCACAGACGCCGCATACAATTGTGGCCGCCGGAATGGATGCTACAAGAAAAATGTTTTAAAAATGTATAATGCATGATTTTCTAAAAAAACACTTACTCAATGCAGGCGCCGCGGCAGACGATCCAGAATTACTGCTGTTGAGATTCAAGGAGAACGGACCATCGGTACTGGTGGAATTCGTCGAGCCAAGCGTTGAGCAGAATTGCAGTCGAGGCTGTCGCAAGATCAGTTTGGCCGATGTCAGGGGCAGCACAACCGTTGAATTGTTTGGCGATGAAAATGGATTGTATGCAGCAGCGGTTGGTTTTTCGTCCTGCTCTTCCTCAGACAGCGAATCGTCTTCGTCTGAAATATTTGCACAGAAAAAAAATTAACATATATGCTTCGCATTAACAATAAAAGAAATAATCTGAGAGCGTTTTATGACTGTGAGTTTGGCTGTCGTTCACACTAAAACCTTTTCAGCGGAATATGGTAATAAAAAACGCAAATCTTTAGCGAGGGGCCAAACATGTGTTTCGCAGAACGCAAGCTAGCTTGTTGTTTCTTATTTAAAGTTATACGAAATAAAAACGGGCAAAGTTATAGCTTAAATCTGTACCTGAACAATTATCGTCCGAGGCGGTTTGCGAGGCTTCGGATTCGCCCACATCCAATTCGTCATCTAATTTACTGCGGTCAACCACATTCGAAACGCGTTCCTCTTTGCCGCTCTTGCTGGATGATACACCTTTTTTGTCAGCATTGCGTAGTCCTCTCGAAGTGGTGCTGCTCTTTGTTTCGGCTGTGTCGTCCAGAAACCGTTTGTTTGGCTTGATGACGCGACAAGAGTGCGCACTACGCGTCGGCAATACAAAACGCTTCTCACCACTGGCCACCGCCTGTGTGGCAGTGCCGTGTGCGTCTGTGCTGGGCCGCCGCTTGTACGTAAAATCCACAGTGGCTAGTTGCTCTTCAGCAATAGCGGCAGCGGTGGCTGCATCGAGCTCTGCTGGCCCAGCGGCAACGGCAGAGTTGGCTGACTTGAACGTGAGCATGTTCAGTTTGTCAATGTGATTTGCACTGTAGTTCTTCAGCACCTCGGTCAGACGAGATGGCATCACAATGTCACCGCGAGCAAAACGCTCCGAGCGACTCAAATCGTCGCGGTTCTTGTTGATCTTGATGATCGGCACTGCGGGCACCTTGTCCGGGCAGTACACCTTTTTGACGATGTTAACGTCGTCACTGGTCTCGAGCACATTCTTGAATGTGACCGTTTTCTTTTTGACAATTGTCTTGCGCGAATCGGCCACCACGACGGGCGGTTCTGGTGTGAGTGGTTTGTTCTTGCGGGCGCGCGTTAGAATACCACCACTTCCGCCGCCGCTGGTGGCCGTTCGACTGGAGGCCGTTGAGCAGCTGTCGGAATTGTACATTTCTGGGTCCATTATGTCGGGCGGTTCCGGTGGACTTGGCTTTTGTATTGTGTTGTTCTGTGAAGGAAAAAGAAATATGTTAGTTTATTGATATAAAGTTTAGGCGTTTAAGGTATGCATAACAATTATTATTTTGTATGGCTGCATCATATCTTTAAGATACAACTTTTTTCTGTGCCAAATTGTCATGGCGAGCTTTTGAAAAAGAATTTAAGAAGCACAATATTATTCTTCAGGACAACAATCATTTAAAAGGAGGATAGGGGTTCAAGAGGTTCTTACGTCCCCGTTCTGAACTCAATCTTGTCCTTTGAACTATTAATCTATATTTTCTGCTTTTGAACTTTGCTCAACTATTATTTAATTGAGGTAGCTGGCCGGGTTGTTTCCAACATTGCATTGTTTATAGAAAAAAAAATATATGGAACAAACTATAATAAATGATCCGTCTAGCAAAATATAGACATTATAATAAAGGGCAAGAATTTAGTAGTCACTGAAAAAGAAATTAAAAATCGCCCTTCATTAGTAAAGATTTATCTATTCTAATGAAAATAATTCTAAAAAAGATAATAAAAGTTGCATGGAATCTGAAACAAATAACAAATGCTCAGTCTAGCAAAATATAGGAATAAATATAATAAAGACACCGAAAAAAATATTTTTATGTATGAATAATTGAAAATTGCACTTCATTATTAAAGTTTTATTTATTCAAATAGAAATAGTAGTTTGCGCATAAATTGAGTCCTTACAGAAATTGTAATTTAAACGTTTATTTTATTTTATTTACATTTTTATACTTCGTTTGTCGTTTGTACACCAAACACGGTTCTAGGGTTAAGGAAGGCTTGGTAAAAGAAAACTGCAATGATTGTTTAACGTCCAAAATTAATTTAAATAACTATTATATTCTTACTTATTATAATTCTTACTGCACCTCACACATGACTCAACATATTTTGACAAAAATGCAACAAAACAAAAACTGACGAATAATATTAAATATATATTAAAAATAAATCCATAAAAGTAAAAAGGATATATTCTTTAAGAAAAGTAAAAAAGAAGATTATGTAAAAAGCCTGCATTTTTTAATGCTTTTTATTTATTGTTATTTTTATTTTAATTATTTAGTTATACTATGAAGCAGACAAAGGCCACCATATATTTATATTAAATACGTAATAAAAAAGGGTTGATAGATGATTGTAACACCGGTTAGGCCCAATTCAATTTCGGAGAAATTAAAAAAGAAACCTATATCCTACACACGAAATACAGTATAAAATACAGACAGGCTCTTTCGTGACTCGCGCCCAGCTGCCCTTAGGCACCAAACGATTTTGTATCCTTGAGCGATTCCTCTTGCCCGGCGACGACAAAGACACAGAATTACAATGCCATATAAAAGTTATATTTATAAAAAGAATGATCTACACGTTAATATTCAAATAATAAGCGTTGCTAAATCCATTAAAATCGCACATACTCGAAACACACGTCACATAAAATATAACAATTAATTGTGTATAATAATGAAAATATATACGTACAAATATTGGTTATATGCGCTAATTTATATTTATATACATACAATACAAGTATAATTTACAAGTACATATTTTGTATACATTCAAAAGTGTGTAAAGTTATTATACGTAATATATAAACGAATGTACACATTATTATACAAACACACACACACACATACCTTCAGAGAGTATATATATATGTATAAAGTGTATATATATATATATAAATTTTGTACATATTATATAGACTCATTCGCGATGTCTTACTCGCTTATATACAAAACTATTCACAACATTGTAATTAAATTAAACATACATGTAAATGGCATTTTTCATATTTGTATACTTATATTTATCTCTCTCTCTCTCTTTCTATCTCTCAATCTCCCTCCCACACATTCAAAAACACACGCAAATCTATATAAACAGTATAATATGCCAATTTAATGTATAAATATAGTTTTATAAATTTAGTGCTCGCGCTCGTTCGAAAAGCGTTCTTTTTCACCTCCTGCAATTTTATAACCGTAGAAAACGGTTGCAAACAGCCATTACGCAACGCCCGCAACAAATTTGAGACTTTATTGATATTATTGACGCTTGGCAAGGAAATGCCTAACATATAACTATTTATACTACATATATATGTATAATTTATATATGTTATGCATATTCTCGTATATAATATGAATATCTATATAATCTCGGTAATCTTATAAACACAAACATATACACGAGCATCAAGCACACATATATTTAAGCTTTGCTCTCACTACACACGTGTATATGTTAGTGTTTGTGTGTGTATGTCGTGTTCCTGTGCGTATATGAGCGGAGCGGCTCGGCGCGGCGTTCAGCAAACTTGTTTTTATAATTTGGCGGCGTCGCGTGCTCTTACACAGTGCATACATACAAAGATTTACACACACAAACACACAAACACTCACTCAGTGTTCAGAGATATTTTGCGATATTTCAGATTTAAATAATATATATTAAATGAGATATATTTGCAGGTGCTAGGGTGGATTGAAGTGCATGGGGGAAGATATTAGCCAGAAAAATCTTTTGATTTGAAAATTATTGCAGTTCACCTGGATGCAACGGTATTTGATCAATGTGAGTGGATTTAATCGAAAATTTGTTAACCAAGATGAGAAAAGCTCTACCATAATACCAAGGCCAAATTTATTTTTTATCTATTATTATAAGGCATCGAATAAATCGTTCTACAAAAAGATATGATTGCAATACCAAAAACTGCATAATTTCATAACGAGTCAATTGAAAATACCTAAAACTCACCTATTTTTGGCCAATTACAATAAAGGCAAACAATTTAAAGGCGAAATATGTATCGCTTTTTTTGTGCAAACTTTTTAATTGCGAAATTAGTAAATTCTATAATTTCATAACAAGTCAATTAAAAATACCTAAAACTCACCTATTTTTGGTTAAGTATAATAAAGGTACACATTTTAATCGCGAAATATTATATTGCAATTTTTTTGTTCGAAGTTTTCGATGGCGAAAGTAGAAAATTCTATAATTTCATAACGAGTCAATTAAAAATACATAAATCTCGCTTTTGACGGAGTATACAAAAGGTAAAAAATTTAATGGCGAATAATGGTATCGCATTTTTTTTTGTACGAAGTATTTAATGTCCAATTTCAAAACAGAGAACGCGGAATTTTTAAAACATTTAAATCGTTTCATCAAAAAAACCCCTTACAATCCCCTCACAAAAAGACCGTTTACTTTTTGTGAGGGGATTGTAAGGGTTTTTTTTGATGATAATATATTTTTTAGGGTGCGGCTTTTCTCTATAGTTCGTACGATTTTTAGCTCTTTAAGGATGAATTGATTGATTAACTAATAATTAAATTGACCAAACTTTTATAAAACTTTCAGACATAATAAAAATAATTTATGCTTTTACCAAAAATAATTTTATTTGTTTTTTTTTTAAACTTTAATGATCTCAATTTTATGGACTTTCACACAAAAAGTTTTCTCCTTAAATATGTATACTTGTTTTTTAAATTATTACGACATTTATTATATAGGCATTCACACAAGAAGACGTTCACCCCCCAAAAATTTGGCTTGATTATTCAAACTATTAAACATCTATTTCATTGACTTTCAAACTTGAGTACTTTCAACAACAACATTTTTGTTTAAATTCTTTTACAATTACGACATCTATTATACGTGGACCTTCTCACATTAGAAATTTTCCCCAAATATTTATTGCCTCTTAAAAGCTGGCGGACAAGAAAAAAATAAGATGAAGGATTTTTTTTTAAAAAGCAAAAATAAATACAAAACTGAAAAAAAAACTTTTTTTTACTATTTGTTTTAGTTTTTCGCATGTTTTACAAAAACAAAACTTAGTAATAGCGTGAAATTTCAGCAGCACTTTCTGACAACTGCTTCATCGGGTCCAGATGGTACGGGAAAACCATCTAAGTGGATGAAAGGCAAACAATTTTTAATGATGTTGCAATGCTTTCAAAGATATGCCAGCAATACGAAAGATAATGAAGCACTGCTGATTCTAGACAACCATGACGTTTCTCATTTGTCTTTCGCTTCAATAATAGTAAACATGTAAATTTATTGTTGACGCTGACACCTCATACAACTCACAAGTTGCAGCCATTGGATAAAGATTTTTTAAGCTAGTCAAACGGGTGGCATGAAATATACCCAAAAACATTTACTGTATATAACAAAAATTACGTGCGCATGCGCAGCATTCTCTTCTTTTTTTAACAAAAACATAAAAAACAGATTATGGGAGATTTTTACAAGGTATATTTCGTTTGTCACCGTGAAACGTTTGTTCAAGGTTGCCAGCGACAATTAAACGCGTTAAAATTTCGTCAAAACCATCACAATCTGAATCATTCCAGATTTACCGTAAAATCAACCACCAGAAAAGTATCAATTTTGTGCAAAGGGGTCGTTTTAAATTATAAAGGTTTGCATTCTTCTAAAAAATATTTATTTTGCCTTTACTATTAATATTTTTATGACCCACATGGTGGGGTGAAAGAGCCACTTGAAAGGAACGAGGAGAATGGCTATATCTTAGAATCTATAAAAGATAAGAATTTGAATTCTTCGAAAAAGATTAGCCAAATGATAAGGATACATTTCCATTAAAGAACGCAATTTCCTATCTCTTATAGATTCTGAGATAGAGTTCAAAATGTGCAAAAGTGGCCCCATTCTACTATATAATATACTCTTTGATTGTATTGCAATATTTTTACAAAACCTAATTTTATTTTATTTTTGCCTGAACATAAAAAATCCAAGTTGTTGACAAATTGGATGCTATCAGAGTTACCGGCCGGCTGACAACTCTGAATCTTAGAAATCACAGATCCATCCTATTCGAAGCACGACGCATAGAATATAATAGCAAGCGCTCCTCACAAACAAGCATCCCTTCCTCTCAAAATCGACTCCTCAGACCACCATTTAGCTATACATTTCTTCATTCTAGCCGCATGTTTGCCGGTGTTTATGGTCATAATTATACACACCATTTGGTTCAATACATATTAACACGGACAATTATTATTATATTCCGCGGCTGCGTTCGGAGCGACGCATTCTCGCCTCGCAGCCTGGTCACGAGTGCGCTTGTTGGTCCGCTCCACGCGGGACAAAGAGAAAGGTTACCAACACGCTGTGTTCTGTGTAGTCTGTATTGTAGAACACACACACACACGCACGCAACGATCAAGAAAAAATTGTATGTAATTTTAAACACATATATCATACACAAATACAACACTGCCTGGCAGCCCATTGATGATGCGAGTGCAGACACACGCACACACTTACAAATTCACACACACAGACAATTAATTGACACCAGTGATTTTTCACAATGTCTGCGCGCATGTTTATTTTAATATATTTAAAAATATGTACAATGCTGCTGTTACTGCTGCTGCGCTCTTATAGAGGTTTAATTTTATGAGTTTTCGCATAAAATCATAAAAAAAAACATTCCCGGTCATTTTGAGTTATGCGCACGGGAAGGCGAGAAGTCTGAACAAAAAAAAAACAACAACGTATACACACACACAGTCAAGTTAATTGGCCATCACACACACACACATACACATACATACACGCAGTTGCGGCAATTCCATATCTTCGTCAGCGCGCGTGTTTTTTGTGTCTGTGTATATGTATTTGTATTATGTGAGCGTCGGATTTTAAACTCGATGCCACAAGAGCACTCAAGGTCGTCAATGGTTGGTTGATTCTTGGTTGTTGGTGGTGCTGATGGTGTTGCCTGCCAGCCTGCGAAAGAGACAACGAAATAACACCAACAAAACACTGTATAATAATATATACATTATGTATTATTATAACTGCTATATAACTAAAGACAACACACGAACATATACAAAAAAAAACCAAAACAAAAACAAAACGCAGAGCAGAGCAGCAACAACAACAACACCACTAAAAAAAACGAATTAAATCAGAATTCATCAGAACGAAATGCCACAGTGCCAAGAGTTTATAATTTAATATTTTTATTAAATTGAAAGGAAAATGTAATAATATTCGCTCGCTTGATGAATGATATTATACGATGACGATGAGTATACGATACATGCACGGGAATGGGTGCCAATGTGGAACGTTAGGGTGACACGCATGGCGTACATATACGCGTTACTGAGATAATTCTCTATTTATTGGGGTTGTCGGCAATTTTTTTTATATTGAATGAAGATCAATTGTTGGTAATTGTTGCTAGTTAACTTTAACACTTTCTTGACCTAATTTAATTTATCAAAATAATGTATAATGATAACGTATTCTCTAATTTCAAGAATAATACACAACAATGATACCTAAATTAAAGGTAAACCTTGAAAAATACTACACCTATATATACTTATTACTTTTTTTATATACTTATATGCTCATTTTTAGTGCATTTTTTTTCTTCGAAAAACAAACAAGCTAAAAAAATATCAAAAGAATAGCTTACTTTAAATATTAAAATATTTAAAAAATAAAGTTATTGTCCTTAGAAGATTGTGATTATTGAGAAATATACAAACTCTGAGGTAAAAGCCAAATACTCTTTACTTTTACTAGGATTTTTTTCTTTTTTTTTGTCATTTTGAGAACCCGGGTACCCGGGTACAATTAAACCCGGGTACAATTAAACCCGGGTACCCGGGCACCCGGTTTTAAGAAATGTTTGTACATTTGACCCGAAAAACGGGCTTAGACCTGAAAAACGGTCTCAGACCCGAAAAACGGGCCCAGACCCGAAAAACGGGCTCAGACCCGAAAAACGGGCTCAGACCCTAAAAACTGGCCCAGACCCGAAAAACGGGCCCAGACCTGGTTTCTGTTGAATTTCGAGCCCGGACCCGTTCTTCGGTTCTTTATATGAATATTTAATCTTTTAATCCTCATTTTCAATATTTTTTGGAACACAATTAATGTTAAATTTTTATAAAAATGATTTACAATATAGTTTTCTGAAATAGTTTATTTATTTACCTTAAAAAATATTTTAAAAATATTAATGGATGTTTAAAATTTCTGTGGATTTAAAATTGTTTGAACAAGTATATTTTAAAGCAAGCAATTATTTCAGTATTCTTTATTCAATGCAACTTTCGGGCCTGGGCTCGAAAAACGGTTATCTGTTGAATTTCGAGCCTGAAAAAAAAACGAGCTCAGGCTCAGAAAACGAGCTCGGGCTCGGAAAACGGGATCGGGCTCGAAAAACGGGCTCGGGCTTGGAAACAGGCTCAGGCTAAGAAAACGGGCTCGGACCCGGGTTTTTTCAATGGAACCGGGTATCCGAAATTTTTAAGATCGGGTACCCAGGTACCCGATTTTTTTCAACAGCATATGTAATGTATTTTTAGAGCTTATTTTAAGGGCTTAAAACGATGTTTTTATGGCTTATTTTATCATTCTCGCAAGTTAAATTAAATACTTTGGATTTCTGAAGAATTCTTGAAATTTCCAGAATTCCCTTCGGGAATTTCCCTAACCCAACTGTACTCGTAGTTGATACTGCAGATTTCCAATGAAATGTCTTGTGCCACAGTCTAAACATAAAATATGTAGTCTGTGTGTTTTCTTAGCAAAAGCAAGAGAAACAGGATAATGAATGCGATTTAATGAAACGGTAAATTAGATGAATTATCCTTTCAAAATTGTTGCTTCCATCCATCAAAGCTGCAGCAATTCCAGAAAAAGCTATTGCTTTTAATTTTAAAGCTTTTGATTTTAATTTTAAAGCTTTTGATTGTAAAATTACAAAATAACAATATCACAAAAAAATGTTTTGACTTTTAAAATTTGTTCAATGTTAATTCCATGTGCTCTTAAATTCAATTTTAATAATTAAAAAAAAACACTTTAAAATCAATATAAATTTTTCTGGTATAACGTATAAACCATATACAGAGCATATCAAACGCACACACAAAATTTCAGTAAAATCCATCAAGCCGTTTTCGAGTCTATAGCGTGCAACATTTCATTTATATATTTATAGATTAAAATTCTTTTATAACTGTTATTCTTTTTTAACAAATTGGTTATTGATCTCATATATAAAAATATGTGTATATTAGCATTAAATATAGCGTAATATCTTATTAATATATTATAATCACAATATAATTATCTTCTCGCATTGTGTACATGTAGTTAAAATTTAGTAACATAATGTTGACTAGATAAATAATATCCAAAAGCAGTAACATTGTTCCACAAGTTTATTGTTTGGTAACAAAGCCCGTAACTTTGTGTCAGCTTTGTAGTAAAGTATTTTACGGCCTGTCCTTTTGTCACAACACCTTGTTTTAAAAATTGTGTGAACTATAAATGTTGATTTTGTGTTGACACGGTAACTTCTTATTTGTTTTGTGTCGACACAATGCTGGTTTACGTATCAAAATGGTTACAATATTTTTCAATTTTTTTTTATTTTTATTTATTCTTATTTCAAGAATAATATACATGGGTTTAGACAAAAAATGTAGACCATAATTCTGCTATTCATTAAAAACCAATAAAATAGTTTATTTTTTATTGTTGGGCTGCGGTAAGTTCGAAGATTGGAATATTTTGGAATCTACCACAGTTCAACCTAAAAACAATCAATTAAATTTAGACTTAGATATTTATGACTATAATACGACCGATTTGAAAGTCTTGCAGCCTTGCAGCGCTTAAAATTTCGAGCTTTATCGAAAACGAAATCAATATGGTTGAAGAACGATAGAAATATAAATATAGGAACGTAAGATAGGTTTCTTCCATCTCAAAATACATCTTTTTAAAAAATATACCCTTTTTGAAGGATATTTATTGTGGAAGTTCCAAGGAAGGACAACTGTAGAAAAATTTTTAATTTTGTTTTCATTATTTTTCTATAAAACGTATAAAACTCAAAAACAAGCAAAAAAATATGGGAGATATACGTCTGTCGTTTTCTGGCAAATATTGATAAAAACATAGATGCAGTTTTAATTTACTTAAAAACATTTAATTGATCCTACTTTATTTGCATGCAAAATAAAAAATGTAGTAATATTTTTTAGATTCCCATCACCACCCATTAAAGAAGGGAGCAACGTGATTAAACTCCTGTTTGGAGTCAGTCCTCTACCTCTTCCACCCTACCCCATTTGTTTCATTGCCCCTAAAATATACTTTAGCCTACACAACTAAAGTCATTTAAAAATGATGATATGATATGATATGATTTCACAATGATTTTACCATTACCTGGAATTTGAATACAAAACCAAAGAATATGATAGTGTGCAATTGTTAAAAGCCATGGCTAGAGACCTTCAGGATTGAAAAAACAACAACAAAAAATATCCTCCTGGACTTTTTGAGCATTCTTCGTGCAAACTTGGTCGTGCTTTTTAAAATAACTGTTTGCTACTTTGAAGGCCTTATTGAGCCCTAGCTGGATTTTTTCCAGACATAAAGGGGGGTACCTAAAATACTTAACGACTATACTCAGACATCGTTGTGAAAAAATGTAATATAGATATATAGTTTTAGAGACTTAGAGACCAAAAGGATTTAAAAAAGAGACCAAAACCTAACTAAAAAAATATATTAAGTATATTAATATTTTATATTTAATGTTTTGTATAGTTGAATTTTTATGATTTTAAATATTTCTTTTTTTAAGTCTTAGATAATTTAAGTTTATCGGCATATGTTTTTTTACCAAATGGTCTTACCTTTGTCATGATTTTTGCTTGTTTTTTTGTTCGGGTCGTTCAGAATTGAAAAAAAAACAACATTAAAAAATATCCTCCCTCTTTTGAGCATAACAACATCGGTCGTTCTTATAAAAATAACTTATTGCTACTTTTTAGAGGCCGACTGAAAACATGTTTTGTAGACATAGAGAGAAAAATATAATATCTTGATCTAGAGACTTATAGAGACTTAAACGTTTTTAAAATAGAGAACAAAACCAAATTTATAAATTATTCAAAATAGTACATTAATATCTATATTTTTATTGTTGAATTTTGATGATTTTCAATTTTCTTTTTTAAAGTCATTGATAATTAAAAAAATCTCGAGATGTTTTTTGGCCTATGTTTTTACCAAATGGTCGTCATGCTTTTTTGAGCCTTTCGATTATTTCCAATGCCATTTTTGATATTTTTTGTTTATATTAATTTGAGAACTTTGTTTCTTTTGTTTTGACTGGGCTATAAATAACTATTGCAGAATTTTTACTTTTCAGGCATCGAGTTTTCCAGAAATGATCAAGCTCCATTTAAAATAACCTTCATTAGAATTAAAGCTCTGTAAACCCTAACATATATTGTAAAAGATTTTTTCAGGCTTTTTTCAGGTTTTTTGATTTCAGGGTTTTGTCTTTCAAGTATTTGAATTTCAGGATTTATTTTCTAGGCATTTGGTTTTTCAGGCATTTGGTTTTCAGGCAAGTGATTTCAGGATTATGATTTCAGGTAAACGACTTCAGGATTTCATCATCAACCCTTTTTTAACTTTTCGCAAAATTCCTCTCAATAATACAACATTCATAAAGTTTTACCATATCAATTTAAGCTTTGGAAAATCTGTAGCTCATCTTTCTTTTGTTTTGACTAGGCAATAAATAACTATTGCAGAAATTTACTTATCAGGCATCGAGTTTATCCAGGATCAAGCACCATTTAAAATATCCTACATTAGCATTGAAGCTCTGTTAATCCTATATTGTTTTTTTAGGCCTAGATTTTGTGTTTGTATTATTTCGTACTACTGAATGTCACAAATGCAATTAAAAAAAATGATTTGTGCTTTTGACAGTTCTCCACACAAAACCATTTTTATTGATAACATCCAAAATCTTTATTCATTAGATAACATCATATTGTCATGTCAAAATATATCTTCTATGATCAGTTCAGGGACTTTAGAGACCAAATGGGTATAAAAGAGATTTTTAGACAATTTTGTGAAAAAAAAGACTAAGTCTCTATATATACTATTTACCATATAATCATAGTTTTGTAATATAAAAAGCTTCCTTCCGTTATTTTGTATTTTATTACGATTTATATGTAATAATTTCGTTTCATGTCCAAATGTTCATGGACCAAACTGAACATAAAAACGGTGTCGATAACCAAATTAAAACACCTTAGAATGGGTCGCCCTAGTCAGCGTGTATTGTATATATAAGACTAAACGATGCCTGATTTTTTTCATTCGCTTGCCCATCATCGCTTTGTGACTCGCGCAAAGCTGTTTCGGGAGTCAAAACACGTTTCTATACTCGAGCCAGAGCACATTATATCATTTTAATGTGTGCAAAGTATATATACACGAAAATCGCTCTCGAATAAATTATATTCGGGAGAGTGCGAGAGAGAGAGAGGTACAGAAAGAGTGTACGCGAGTGTTGTGATTTTGGAAATGGATATCAACACATGCGCTGGGGCTATTTCACGTGCGCATAATTAAAAGGTAATTGAGATAATATATCTTAAAAAAGGTCAGACGAAGCGACACTTTGGCACGCGCATTTTTTGAATTATTATTATTGTATGCTATATAGAAATAATAGAGATATGTGTGCGTGTGGTATATAGAGAGAACATTTGTACCAATAAATATCTTTAATAATGTATAAGTGCGATCGGGCTTGATGCGCGCACAAAGTGCACTTCTTGCGGGCGCGCACACAAGATCAAAACCCGTTTTATTGGAACACATAACGTGTTTTATCGCGCTTGCATGCAGAAAACAAATCGATTGCCGTTTTTCTATTGGATGCGCGCACTTTCTTTGGACATTGTGCGCATGTGCGCGCAAACACACACACACACACACACACACACATGCACAATTGGGTTGTCATCATTTAATGTATAGAAATATATAAAACAAATAATAAAGCGCGCAACTTCTCAGAAAACGTGTTTTCTCCTCCTGCATCTTCTTGCATGTATGCGCGCGCGCTTGTTTGAGTATTTGCGTGTGTGTATGTATGTGTGTGTGTTTGTAAACTGCAACTGCAACTCAACTGCAGCAGCATCGAGCGCACTATATGCACTGCGCCGCCGTGTGTGTGCCTTTGCGCCCGCTCACACGGAATACCTTTTGTTGGAATTTCAAATATTTACATGTTGTGCGAACGACTATCAAAAGACTTCGCGTGCGCGTTTCAATCTTTCAATGTGTGTGTGTGTATAGTATATACATTTTTTGCGTGATTTCTGGGCAGAACGCGCAGAGGAGAGTGCGCGCGCGGCTGCCGTTTTTCTTCTGTGCAAATAAAATGCCAATTTACCAGCAGCATCGGGTCGGAACGTGCTGTGCAAGCGCGGGCGCACGAGAACTGCGTTGAGCCATGAAGTGTAAATATTTGTAAACATATTACTCATTTTAAAAGGTTGTAATTTGTCTTGAGAACGGATTTTCTAGTTGGAATTTTGGTGTAATACACAAATGTAGTAGGAGGAAAGGGTGTCGATATAAATTGGTTTGTTGATTTTTTTTTGTCAATGCTGAAGTGCGGAAGGGAATTATAGAATACATAGAGTAAATATCGATATAGAATTGGTTAAAAGATTTTAAGGAGTTTATGTACTCGATTTAAAGGAGTTTGTGACCTCATCAGTTGCAACTCCCTAATAAATTAATATAAAGAATATATTTAAAATGTACTCGATTTTTAAATTATTTCTATAATAAATCTTATAAAATGTGACGTTTTTTAGTATAACCCCCTGTTCATATTTCTCCTATGTGGTTATGGCGTATAGCCGCAAGCGCTAGTCTCATCACCGCCAACACACAAATGACATAATCATCATCGTTTTTTGATTTTCAATATTTTAGCAAAATATTTTCTCATAAAAAACAATGTCAAGATAAAAAAAATGTAAAACTTTTTTTAAAGTGGTTTTATTTTTTATTAAAAAAGGCCAAATGATCAGCATAGCCAAAGAATGAATATGGTCAAAAAAGGGTTAGAGAGTCCCTCTAGTATAAAACAAATGTATTATCACGCTACTCGCACTCTTTCTTTGAGGGAAAGGTGGTTTTTTAAAATAATCGATTTCTTTCAATGATTTTGTTTTAATTTGTATTATATTTGCTAATTTTTCTCATGTTATTATTTAATAATTATTGCAAGCATCAAGCGATAAATTTAAAATTACTAGAGCCTTAGAGACATTTTTAAAAAAATATAGAGACCATATGTTAATAGAGACTTCAGAAACTTTAGACAGGCTTTTAATAATTATTTTTGGATAAAAACAAATTGAATAAATATAATAAATGGTCGATACCAAAAAAAAAATGAATACATATAAAAAAATATTTTTTTGCTCTTCCACTTTATTTTATTAGCATGTTGGTATTGTTTAAAATGGAATTACAGTTTTAATTATAAAGGTGATGAATTATAAAAACGCTTTTTAAAATATTTTTTAGATCTATTTTCTATTGAATAAAAATGCCCGCTTTAATATATAGAAACGACCGAGTTTTTAAATTTTAAGAACTCCAAAATTTATTTTAAATATAGTTCTAAATTGAGAGCCATTATATTATGGCTAAATTGAGTATAAAATAAAGATTTAAATAATATAGCCAGTAAAACCACGACAGCGCACTTTTTCCGTATTTACCAGGGAATGGAAAGAAATACAAGTTTGTGCAAAAGTATATGTGGTACATATTTTTACTGTAACTGCAAATCTCTCAAAAAACAACATGTTTAGTAGAATTGCAATAACTAGTGTCGAATATTATTTATATTTATTTTATTTTTAAATAATTTATTGCAGTTACTGTTTTGTTTATATATTATCAATGAAACCAATAGAAATATGCTTTATAATCGTATGAATGATGAACTAAATATATTTTTTGAGTCTTTTAGTTCGCATCAGATTCTAAGGACATACGTTTTTTTTACTTATTGCAATACGAACACTTTTGAATGTCCCACAATCTGCATTTTTTAAATTCAATATGAATCTAACTTTTTATTATAATTATTACTTTGTATTTAATTCATTTAACTCTTTTGTAATTGTAAAATCTCACGAATTAAAAACAACAATATAAAAAGTTAAATAAAATAGGTGAAAATATGTGTAAAATATGTAGAGATTTAAAAGACCATATGTAAATAAAAGAGTCTTTTAGAGACATAGTCAAAAAATAGAGATCAATTCTCTAAATAGAGACCAACTAAGATGTCTGTTATTGTTCTGGTTTTTCTTTAATTACTATAATTTCATTTATGTTTCTTTTAAACTTATTTTAGCTGATCTTGCAAATATTTTAATAATTAAATTAAAAGCATTTTGTGTTTTTTTAAATTGAGTCTTTTAAAAATAATAGAACCAATCTTTTGTTTTAAAAAACTATCTAAAATCTAATATCTAGATAATCTTGAAAACACACGTTTCGTAAAAAATCTTTGCCAAGATGTTAAAGAGCACGGTTAGCAGAAAGGTAACCCTCTAGTTATCGCAACAGCCTATGTCGCATTTCTTAGGCAGATCTTAGATTTCCATGAAACTTTTCTGTCGTGGCCAGCTTCTTTTGTCAAGTAAACACTTTTATTTACGAGAAGGTGCATATCGAAAAACTGAGCTCTAACTGAGCTCCTCAAAGTGATTTAAAAGCAGGAACGCTTTTTGGCTCACTTCAATTCACAACGCTCAAAAATAAGGCGCCTTGACTCATCAAAAACTTAAGGCTGTCATTTTCTAGCCGTACTCCAACGACCTCATCTCCAATCAAATTATGTGTGATACAAAGTTTCTTTTATAGATATCAAAAAATGGAACCTTAAAAACGTCTGGGGACTATTTTTTTGGTTCTTGATGGTTCCATTACTCGAAATCTTGAAAAAAAAATTGAAAAGTAATGCGACGAGGTTGAGCTTAGACGGAAGTCAATTTTCTTGTTTTTTTTATATATTTCCTTTTTTCTCAAGTAGAATTCTATTTTCTAAAAAAAATCCATACGGTCAAACAATTTTTTTTCGTAATTACCTCCCCATAACTCTTCAATCGCTACATAACATTCACAAACAAACGGTAACACAAATATTAATACAAACACAAACGGGCGCGCACTAGCACACTGCTCGCATTAAAAATATATACTCCTAAATTAGCATATCGCCACAAAAAATCATCACATATACACCTCGTATTTGTTTACGGGACACTGAAATCGTGAACCCCTTTTATTCTGCAAATGCGAGTGGCGAGGCAACACACACACACACACATACATACAGCTAACCTCCCTGTCCCTGTACTTTACGTACGTACACATACACACAAACCACTCCACGACTCACTGCATAACGGTTTGCACACGCGTGTCCGCGCTCGCATTTTATTTTCAATTCGTGTTAGTTTTGTTATATTTTTTTTTTGTTCTTGTTGTTGTATTTAGTATTTTCTCCTTGTGCACACAGGGCTTTGTTTTGTGCTTTTGTGTGTGTATGTGTGAGAGTGACTGTGTGTGTGTGCCCCCGTAGCAACTTCATCGATTATTATATTGCTGGTTGGTTAATGTGATCATTCTTATGCACGCGCGTGAAGGATATTGCGCTGTTGACGTGCTCGCAAGTCATTTAACCCTGGGGGGGTAGGTTGGTTGGTTTGGTTGTGCCGAGAACTTGGAAATTCTGCATATACATATATTTTTATGTACATTGTTTTCATGACGAGAAGCATAAGACGACGCAACGACGACGCTCAAGCTTGAACTCAACAACGGAGTTTGTGTTTGTGTGTGTTTGTGCAAATTGAAACACACGATTGCATAATACATTTTGTGTTCCATTATGCTCATTTATTTTAAACACATTTTAATGTTGTTGTTGCAATCTGTGACGCATTACAGAATTACACGAATAGAAGACTGAACTGTGTTGCACAACAAGTGTTTCAGGTCGTTTGTTGATTAATAATTTATTTGGAAGCCAAATTAAGTGATAAGCTCTTATTTTGTGTGAGCTTAGGTTTGAAGTGTATTTGATTTTTAAATCAGCAGATTAGTTTTAAGATATAGCAATGATTTATAGGATTCAGTGCAGGATCTGTTTCTTTCCAATGATTAAGGCCATTTGTCATATTTTATTGAAATTTTGTCTAATCTAAAATGAAATCATTATTTTTTTGTTCTTAAATAAAAAAATGTACAAAACTTATAAACATATGCACGAAAAACCTTGATTTAGCTTTTAAAATACCAAAACATGTCCAAAAAACATCAAAATATAACCTTAAACTTAAAATTGTGTATACTTTGAATAATTAATTTAATGATTTGATTAGAATTAGAATATAACACAAACATGTGAGACAGATAAAACATACAGAAAATGGTGTTTTCGATTCGAAAATTTTAAAATATCCTTGAACTAAAAAAACGTTTTTTCAAAATTATTAACTGTAAAGATATTATAAAAATTTACTCTAGATATGAACTATTATTAATAATGTTTTTATGGTATATAATTTAATAAAAATCTTAAATCATAGTTTTTAGGGTTGCTTTGCTTAATTTTAATTAAACAAACTATCAAATCAAAGAATTGTACCTGTATTTATAATTTATAATGGTTCAACGAATCAATTAAAATTAAAATCATTGATTAAATCAGATTAAAATAAACTAAATAATAAACCGTATGTATAATTTGATTCGAGCTTGTATTCTATATAATAAATGCTCGAAGATAATTTGCTATATAAATAAATAATTATAAATTCACAGATAAAATTATGCCCAACTTTGTCAAAAGACGCAATCATTGCAAAATTGTCAAAAAAACAATTCACGAATAAAAATTAACTGCGCAATACACCTTTCAACATAATAGTATATTATATACAATGTATACATAATAAAAACACACAAACACACACACACACACATAAATACAGCGAGAGCACCAATGAATGTCTGAGACATGCGAGAATTAAATCATTAACATAATAAATATGCCATTCCAAACGACAATAACAGCAATTAAGTTTTTGAGAGCCTGATAGCCATAGCATATATAAATTATTTAATTTGTATATACTATTTATTTAGTTTAGTCATCCTATTAGAGTGAAACTCGTAAAATATTATTACCAGTCGGACAACCACAACAACAAAACTACTCTGCTGAACCCATTCACAATCACAACACATCTGAATATGAAATATAACAAAAAAAACGTTCACTGAGCCTACCGCTCGCGCATGCTCCTCGCCAAATCGACATAAACACATACAGAACAACACACAGATTATATTTATATTTATACGAAACACGCACACAAACAAACTTATACATTCACACAAACCTACTACACACATACTTTGCAATTAATTCGCAATTAAACAAAATGTATTACATCATTAGCGCTCGAGCCGCGATACACAAATTATTACACATTACTATTTGTATACGCGGACATTATATTATTATACAATTTGTTTAGCATATACATATTAAATTCACTGTATATGTATATGGTTTTGTGTTAGTATGTGTGACGAGCGAACAGATTGATTAAATATTATATTATCGTTTTGGCGTAGAGCGCGCGCAGCCACTGCGGCGGGGCCCTCGCTGAACTCCCGCTCTGCAGCTGAATTCTGAGGTAATAAAAATGTCATGAGCGTCGTCGATCCGTCACACATTGCCAAAATATTTTGGGGCCCGCCAATTTCGCAAGACACACACACATATATTTAAATCCATTTTTGATCAAATCAATTTTCGACACTCTCATGTGTGTTTATTTATGTATGTTGTTTTACCTGAGCATCGCCATCATGTCCACCACAACTACCGATGATGATGTTGGTTGATGTTGTTGTTGTTGTTGTTTCGCATTCTGTGCTCGACAATGAAACTTGATCGTTAGGTATATAATCGGCATCCTCGTCGGCTAGATGCTCTGCAAACGGATTATTGGATATTCCATTTAATACACTGACACGTTTTTTATTCACTAGCTTCGACGGTTTTCCCGGAAACTTGGATCGTCCCATTTTATTTTCACATTTAGTTTAGCACACATAAAAAATTTTCTTCAATGAAATATCTACGCAAAACACACAAGCACACACGGGAACAGTTGCACCAACTGCGCGCGCGAGAGACAGACAGACAGCCAGCGGACGACGGCTGCGTTTGCGCAGAGATTGCGTTTTGGTGTGGTCCGATGCGACACAGCAATGGTGTCGTTAAGTTTTTGCGTTTTGTGGTTGGTGTTTCTGGTGAAACTCGAAGGTTGGTACGCCCTCGTGGTACAGTGGGGTGTATGATTTTGGTACATACAAATACAATAAAATAAAATTGTATAGTAGTTCTCATATAAAGGTAGTTTCTTTATGAATGGCAAATCTTTCCTTTATCGCCCCTCCTAAATATATATATATATATATATATATATATATGGGGATGAAATTTAAGTATCCCTAATCCTGAAATGATATTTTCCTTTTATGGTGGGAGGGGTTATGTTAATAGACTCCTTTTAAATGATTTCTGGTGAGGGCAAGTTGCAAGTAACGTAAGAGTTTTGTTAAGTAACATTTGAGAGATCTGTAATATTATTACGTTTGTGTTACCATGGTGGTGGTGGTTAAAGATCGGACTTTACCTTACTTTATTTGCTTAAAATGAGCGGAATATATATCATATTTGATTTCAGATTTCAAAACCTATCTTCTAAAGCTCTTAAAAAAAACAAATAATTAAATATAATAATATAACCCAAATATTTAAAAACTTAAGTCCTAAATTACGTAATTTTTTTTGGTAGTTATTTGAAATCACTTAAAAAGTTTATCACATCTTAAAAGACAAAACTACCTGCGTCCGTTAATATTCATTTATTCTAAAATAAACATTTTATTTCACGATTCCTTACACAATAGAACATTTATCGAACACACACATATTTCATTTCTCTGCTGCTGCACAATTGCAAGATTTGCGCTGCTTGCCCTATTCACTGCGCTCCCGGGTTTCTCTTTCACGTGGCTCCTTTGCCTCTCGTTCCTCGTCCGGTTTGTCTTTCTTGTGCGACTTTTTCTTGTCCTTCTTGCGATCCTTGTCGCGACTCTTCGACCGTCGACGACGCTCGCGACTTCGAGACCGATCTCGCGTACTCTCACGGGCATCCCGACGCGTGCTACGTTCTCGCAATCGATCACGATCTCGGCTTGATGGAGCACCACCAGCAACGCTGCCTCGTTCACTTTCCTACAATTGAATATAATAAATATTATTTACTAAATGATATTGGTTGATGGAGAAATTAAAATTATACCTCTGATTTTCCACGATCTCGATCGCGGTCTCTGCTACGTTCCCTGTACTCACGATCACGGTCTCGTTCTCCACGATCCCGATCACCACGATCACTACGATCCCTGTCGCGGTCACCTCGATCTCGGTCCCGATCACTACGCTCGCGATCTCCTCGATCACCTCGATCGCCACGATCTCTATCCATCATATGCGGTGGAGGCATCATTCGCTGGCCCATGCCCATGTGTGGTGGTGGTACCATTTGTGGAACACCCATCGGTGGTCGCATCATGCCCATTGGCATATTCATTTGCTGAATCTGCTGTGGACCGGGCGTAAGTTCTTTTATGCCTGTCGGCCGCCAGCTTGGATCATTGCTCCACTGGTGCTCTTGTGTCGGCTCGTATCCGTAATTATACGATTGTTCGGGCTCAAAGAACGGCTCAATTACGGGGAACGTGGACGGTGGTGGCATTGTCGAATCGAATTTACCCTGCGGACGACTATACTCTCGACGCTCGGCCGTCATCACCTGGATTACGTTCTCCTTGGTCGGAATGTTTGATTTCATGTTAAGCTCCATCTCGCGTCGGCTACCCATTCCATTGCTACCGATCACGTCTATTTGACCCATAACCTTGCGACCCGGTGGCGGTCCCGCACGTCTGATCAGGCCACCCATGCTTTGATTGCTGCCAGCCGCAAACGCATTACCCTCGACGGTAGTCAGAGACGTTAGGGTGCGATTGGAATTCTGCTGCTGATTCATCTGACCATGGCCATGACTAACATGTCCAGAAGACAGACCCTGCAGTCCGACACCACTCTCGTTCAGACGCATCTGTTTCTGGCGCTCGCAGTACGCACGCCACGTGTCCTCATTGAATCCGTAATTAAAGTAATCCGTAATGTCAGCACCGGGTTTTCGCCACGGTTTCTCGTCCAAAGAGTCAATGCTGTACTCATGCGCTGCAACGCCACTAATCGTTCCGACGCACTCGAATTCATCGATATTAAACTTTCCTGGCGCTTGTTTGGTTTTCTCTTGTGCGGCAGTCGGACCCTGTGCCAATACGGCAGCCCTTTGTTTAATGTTAAAGCTGCTGCCAGTGGTTATGTCTCCGATAACCACGTTTATGTCATCGTCATCACTGTCGTCCGAGTCTTCATCTCCGTTGTCGCCATCCTCCGTTTCGTCTGGTTTAATGTCAGCCTCTGCTGTAACATCCTCTTCCTGTAATATATTCAATGTTTATTTTTCTAGATGTAATTCTAATATTAAAAAAAAAACAAACAAACCATTTTAGACACTTCATCGTCATCTTCGACAGCGTTTGGCTCTGTTTTTTCGGGGTTCTGATGTTCTTTGGCAGCGTCTACGTTATCCTTAGAATCGGTATCGCCGTCTGCAGTGTTCTCATCTGGCGGCTCCGGATTCGAGCTTCCGTACAACCATGTGTCCTCGTTGGGGTCGTGGTCGTCAGACATTTTTTTATTATGAAATGTTGTATTCCCAAGTTAGATATAAGTCCGATTATCAAAATAGGCCTGTTTTATTTGATTGAGAAGCGCAAAGATAAACTCAAAATCAAAAGATGCTCGGCAATCGGCATAAAATAAAATAAATACTATGAAAACACACTTCAAGAAATCGTTTGACAGATCGATCGACACTAGCGCCGAACGTAGCCAAACGGATTCGTTAAGTTTGCTGGGTTTACAGATCGATCTATAATTGAAATATGTTTTTAGATTAATTTGATTTTTTTTCAAGGAATTAGGAAAATTACGAGGAAAGTTTTAAATTATTTTTCAATATTTTCATTTTTTGCTTACACATAAGGAATAATATTAAAATATCTATGTAAAAAATATAACGATTAATTTTTGAAGCATATATCCTTAGGAATAGGATATAGGAATAGGGAATTTAAAACATTTTTTTCAAAATCTTAATAACTGAAACCCAAAATAATTAACAAAAAAGCATGAAAATCCAAAAAACCACACTCGAATACGATTTTTAAATAAATAAATTTTACAAAAAAAAAATATTTCATAGGGATTGCCCACAAAAAACATTTTTTAATTTTTTAAGAAAAAAATCCTAAATTATTATTAACTTTCAATTCAGAATTTTGTACTTGAATAATTGATTTTCAGGATCTATTTTTTAGGCAATCATCGCATCCTGTAAAACGGTTTTATATTTTTCATTTTTTTGTCCCTCATGAAACTCATGAATTTGTAAAATCTGATAAGTCTGTGTGAAACGGTCAGATACAAAGATTCTAAATATTTAGTTTTGTATTAAGTTGTTGGCCTCTATTTTACAGATTGTCTCGTTTTTACAATAAAATTTAATAATAAAATAAAAATCATCTACTCCACATGAATTAATCGGAATCCTCTTCTGGCTTGATGCCCATCGACCAATACAGGAACCCGTCCGTTTTGATGGTCACAATTTCCGATGCATATGTATTGGAAGTGCTGACCATACCTCCAAACTTAACTTCGTGATCTTCTAAAATGTAACAACATAACATGAAAAATAAAAAAAAAACATACACAATCAGGTCCTTAAAATCATACCTAAATTCCATCTTAGACCGGTTGTGCTGACAACGCACTGGGAGCCAATCGGAACAAAGGAGCACCAGATATTCTGTGTTAAACATGTGCGTGGAATATGTATCGTATGAAATCCGGCTGGCAATAACCACGATAGAGAGTTCTGGCTCATAACATAGATGGGAACGTGCCTCAGAAATACACTAGCCTTAAATAGCGTATTAATATGCGCCAGGATATGATCGATTCTACCGGACGTGTCCAAGAGAACAACGATCGAACCTATCTGGAAAAGAGACAGGTTGGCGTGAGTGAAAATAACTAATAAAACTTTTCAAGACATTTCAAGTTAGTTCAGTAATTACGTTTTTAGACAGTACATACTGCTGCGTGACTAAAAGAGCCTTGGTGAAATCCGTGGCATCCTGATCGGGTGTCTCCTGGACAACTGTACCGAGCTTCCGAATCCGATTCAATGTGTCATCGGTAACCGAATCAAAATCTCCCGTCAGTATATCTGGTGGTTGTAGTTGGACACCGGCACATTTTGTGTCCACAAATTCAAGCCACCTATTTGCTCCTCCGTCAACGATTATTCGAAATGTTGCTGGTAATCAAAATAGCTATATAAATTAAATCTTGAAATATTTCGATTTTTTACAAATAAACCTCTATTCCAAAGTTCCGCTGTAAGCTCGGTTTCTAAGCGTATTGGTCGATTCAAGACCATTAATGCATAGTTATCCGACAGTGGATCTAAAGTATTCTTAAGATCTAGGAATCGGCTAGGATGCCATGTTGTGGTGGTCATCTTGGTAAATATATATTATTTGTACTTTGAATTTGACTTGTTTAGGTAATTTGACTAGAATAGGTTAACATAAATTTGAAAGACGCAGTTTAATGAACACATATTAATTTAGTTCTGCATGTTTTTTTAACAATTAATAAAAACATATATTTTTAATGATTTGATAAACATCATACATCAAAAGACAACAAAAACAAATATATGAACATGCAACATGCTCATGCTGGACGCTGGTTGCTGATGAACACATCGTTTTGACATTTGACAGCTCGGTTTCTTTATTTTTTTACAAGATGCACATTAAATTTGTTCCCAGCTGGGAATTAGAGAATAATCATTTCAATCCTTTGAATTTGTAATTAAAATTAAATAAAATAAAATTGTTACCTTCCATTGAATTATTTGTATTCAAATTATTTACTTATTAACTAATTACAATACTTAAATAAGTAATGATTTCCAAAATAATACTTATACATAATATATTCCGGCTGGGTTATAAGTTATTTGAGCCGTAAAAACAAAATTAATCAAAACAAATAATATTATTAGTACATGTTATTGTTACAAGTACACAGCAACTCTTTAACGAAAAACACAGAAATGGATAGCGTTCAATTATCTAATGTAGTTGTGGACGGACTCAGGAGCCTCAACAATACCATAAATGCAGACCTCACAAAAAAACTCATAACAAATGCAATTAAAATGGCATTGCACTCGGATGCAAGTAAGTAGCAAAGAAAATAGCTCAATTTTTGCTTATTTACGTTTATTGATAAACAACGTCTAGACATGCCCGGAAACCCAGAAATCTACGCAACCAACGCAGACTATACGAAACAGGCAGAGTACGCTGTGTTGACTGTGATATTTGTGTCCATAAAACACGATTTAGACGTGCAATCGTTTCGAGCATTACTTCAGAGTAAAGACGTTGATGACCTGGCCGTTGACGAAATTGTAAAGGTGTACGAAGCCCATCGCTCGGAATTACGTATCATCAACTTGACCACAGGTCAATCATTGCCACACCTCACCAGTGTCGAATGGAAACTAACGTGTGAGGTAGTTTCATCGATTCCCACAGAACTCGCCGGAGAGGTTACGTATGCAGTGAATCTAGGACGATTCAAGGATACCACCGGTGAACGAGAGGTTATTGCAGATTTTGTGTGTAACGTAGAAGAACTGCAGTCTCTGGTGAACAAGTTAAAAGAAATCGAACGACACTGCGAAAAACTAGCAAAATAATAATAATAATAAAATGTAAATAAATATTGATTTATTTCAAATATGAAACTTAGATTTGGTCATTCGTCCAGAATTTACATTTCTTTCGCTAAAACAATAATGTACAGATACGCACTTCTTGCCACCCTTCGAGAGAAAGAGAGAGTGACCGTGTGGCTTGTCGGAACTGTGGCGCGTGCGTTTACTCATTGATAATGGCTTCGAGCATAACTAGGTCGGTGGGTGCATTCGTGAAGACACTACCTGAAAAGGCCACGTCTGCCTCCTCCTCGGAGCTGATGATTAGACATTCGTTTTGGTTCTCGAACTTGATGCCGAGTCCACGGAAACGTTCGTCGATCTTGTACAGCTTGCGACCGCTAGCAAACGAGTAGAAAGGTTTTCCGCTGAATGGATTCATGAAGTCTGCCCAGTAGCCACTGAGACGGAGGCGGGCACACATCTCGCGTGCGGCAATGACAAACTATAGCCGTCGTAGCATATAAACAGATGGTGTAAAAATCATATTGTGTAGAGTAGTTAGAGTATTGCTGGCACACGTGTGCATATTTTTAGGGCGCTATACTCACGTTTTTGGCACCTTGCTCGATTTCCGCATTTTCCTTGTACGACAATGTAATCAACGTGATAGCGCCTTTATTGAACACTTCGGGGGCTGGAAATAATTCGTGCAGATTGTTCCGCAACAGAACGGGACATTTTTTGCTGGTTACGTGGAGTTTATTCGATTCCTAAAATCAAAAACCAAAAAAATAGCAGTGTTAAAATTTAGAGTGCAGATAATATTTTCTTTGTCTTTCTAAATACAAATGTTATCTAACATTGTTGACAAATATAAGCATTATTTTCTATCAAAACAATATCTGTCTCTGAATCACTCTTTTACCTTTGACTCGAAATCGATTAAATGTTCCAAATACGTATCGGCAATGGCAGTTGACGAAGAACCCTGCCAAGCGGGTCCTGACGATCCTGGCAAGTAAAATCGATTGCCTCTTGGAGCAAAGAGCTCCCAATTAGGTCCTCCCTCTGCACTGTTGTGGTCCAATTCATCTAATCGAAATTAAAAAAACACGCAAATTAAACACTATAATCAAATCAGTGCTAACACACACAATACAGTAAAACCACAACAGAAACAAAGAAAACACGACAATATATACGGACCTTCCAGACGAATTTTCGACTTGACCGTTTTGTAGTGCGAGTCCGAATTCTTTGAATTACTGCGACGCGAATAAAATGCATTCACATTCAGAATGCCATTCTTGATGAATATTCTGTCTGCACAACGTATTCTGCAGAGCAAGGACATCTCATAATACAACAGCGAGAAGCAGAAGATGGGTTCCAAATGAATGACAATAAAAATAAGAAATTTCACTTTTTCGGGTGTCTGCTTCTGTATTTATATTATATATGTCGAAGGTTAATTTCGAGGTTATGCGCGCTATTTGAATTGTTATTTTGACTTTTCACTTTTGTGACGTTTGCACACATAAAAAAATAAGAGCTGAAAAACAGCTGACGCAATACGACGCAATTCTTTTGTAGATGTCGTGGATGACAGTATGAGGATTTGTCCAGTGCAAAGAGCAAATTATTATTTTATTTTTGTATCCTTTTTCCTTTAACCTTTGCACAAAAAAGATGTTTCTTACGCCAAGTACTGGATTGTTCTCATAAAACGAGAGAATGTTCAAGGAAGGCGTACAAAAGCACTCAATTCGATTCAATCGAAACCGTAGGAATTCTATTCAATCGAATCGAAGTACAACAACAATAACACAAAAAATAATAAAATACATAAATAAAGATAACATCTAGAACTTTAACAGTGCCTAGTGCCTAGGACTATAATATCGCCTGTGCAACTCATCTTCCATATAAACGTTAAAGTCAGTCCAATTAGATTCACGAGTACACTTTTTTAATATGAAACAATATATATTTTCATAAACTGATTTTTAATAAATGTTCCTATAAACTAATATAAATTCGGCATTTAGATGTAAAAAGCTTTTTTGACCTTACAAGCTAATAATTAAAAGACAAAATAAGTAACGTAAATTTACATTTACGCATTGCTGTAGAGTATATAAAGAGTATCGAACATCAGCAATCTCTCAGTCGGACATTTCAAAGTCTGAGCCGCTAAACTCGAGTATCTACAAAAGATTTAGATTAGAAAATGCATCTCAAATTATTTTAAACAAATTACGTCATGTTGGCCTGCGGTGAGCTCCGTTATTCCCGTCAGATCTTCCAGGTACTTGGCAGTCTCGCAGACCTTGATCAAGAAATGATGACCGTCCGTTTTGTAGGCATCAATTACTTTCTGTACAGATAAATACAAATGAAAAAAAGGTAATAGAAGAGCGTTTAAATAGGTTGAATAATTTAAGTTACCTCCGAGCAAGCAATGCACTGCGAAAACTTCTCGGTTGCAGGCAGAATCTGGTCGTACGAGCTGAGCATGCCTCGAATCGAGTGTGGAATAATGCCGAGCAGATCCTCGGGAATGCTGGCTCTGGTGTCGGTCTTCGAATTGGTCGCAATGTATGCCGGTGCCAATTCACGGTGTTTGTGCTGCAGCAAAGACACCAAAAGCTCAACGGCTAAACTTCCAGCGATGTTTGAGACACCCGGTCGCGTAACGGTGCATTGCTGGTCCAGTGTGCGATCTTGCATCGACTAAAGAATAGAAAATATATTTTTACTATTTTCTTACAATATACCAAACACGGCGCGGTTTTGTCGGTTTATCTAGTTATCTAGTAAACTGCACAAGATTTTTATTAATTAAAAACACTCTACCACAAATATAAATCCCACAATGCGTTTGCGATAAGATAAAGATCTTCTGATAATGACAAATTAGCAAAGTCAATTTAAAACAGACGCTAGCCAAAAATATCGTTGGTGTGTGTTTAGGTTGATTGACAATTATTAATAATACGAATTTCATTCTTCATTTTATTCTGTTTGAAATAAGTTCTCTAGAATTCTCTAGCTCAAAAAAGGAAACAATGCCTCAGTATATTGGAAACATTGTCAGTACGCTGGAGAGCGGACATGTTATTGTGATCAGCGGTCGTACGTACGATGGAGCTCAACGGTAATTATATAGATCGTGAATAGTGGGCACGACCTTTCAAGTGTGAAATAACCACAGAAAAATCATGTGACATTATGTTGTATTTAAATCCTCTCAACAGTATGGAAATCAATCTGAGAACCGGCAAGAGTGAAGACTCAAATATTCCACTCCATTTCTCGGTTCGCTTTGACGAGGCAACAATCGTGCGAAACACCAAAGATCACCGGGGCTGGGGTCGTGAAGAGGTTGAGCAAAATCTTGACCCCTTGGCGGTGCTGAATCCAATTGTACCGGGTAGGTGAAACGATAGAATTTTATTCCAATTTCAAGAACTGATATTATGTGCTCCACAAAGGCGACAATTTTAAAGTGTACATTCTTGTCGGAGACTCATGCTTCCAGGTCGCTGTTAACGATCAGGCATTCTGCAAGTTCTACTTCCGTGGACCGATTAGCACGATTCGGACGATTGAGGTCAGCAAGGACGTGCAGAACGTGACCCAGGTCGATCATCGCACCGTGTTTCCAACACAGATTCCAAGCGCTCGACTTGACATTTCTAAACTGTCGTTTAGCAATGATTTGCCAAAGCGATTGACACCAGGACACGTAATGATAATAACAGGAATTCCGTCCGGAAATCCGACCGGAATGTTTGTGATTCGTTTCACCGAAGGTGACACAAAGAAACAGGCTCTCCATTTCAACGTTCGCTTTGAGCCACATTTCGTGGTCGTCCGCAATGCAATGACCGATAGTTTAAAGTAAGTTTTCCCATTCATCTGGATTCTAGCAAAGATTTTTTTAACGAATGCTTTTAAATGTATAATTTTAATTTAATTTCAGTTTCGGACCCGAGGAGCGTGAAGGTGATTTCCCCTTCGCCGTCGAAGAACAATTCAAGCTAGCCATTGCATTCACTGAGTACGAATTCCGGTTTGCCGTTAATGGTGCATATTTCGGTTCGTTTGGGTACCGTTCCGCTAACCAGCTCGAGAAGCTAAACGGTTTCAAAGCAGTCGGACTGAACGGCTTGAATTTGGACATTTGCGGCGTGGACACATTTGATATGGGTAATCCTGATTGTGAATCATTTGAGAACTACTCGCATCCTGACGTCTCACTTCCTTAATTTATTCGTATATGAACAGACTTATATAACAATGTGTCAACATAAAAAGAAAATATTAGTCACTTTCATTTCCAGACTTACACACAAAGTTTATTTTAATTCCCATATTCTTATCTAAAGTTACTCGATAAGTAAGCAAACGATAAGATAACAACGAATAAATAAAAAATACAACAAATAAACGAGTTTGGTTTCAGTATAAAACGGTAAACATGACCACAGAGTTTGTTGGGAACATTTCTTGTGTCGTTAAGACGGGTAATGTATTGGTGATAGGTGGCAAAACCATTGACGGTGCGTCAAGGTAGGGCTTTTTAAATTAGGTGTTTCTAAAAAGAACAAACACATGAAAAACTGATGCTTCCTGCCAGGCTTGACGTTAGCTTCCAGTCTGGTAAACATGAGGGTTATACGGTACCGTTGCATATTTCGGTGCGATTTAACGAGGACATAATCGTTCGTAGCTATCAGGACGAAGACGGTGCATGGTTGGACGAAGAACGTGAGGAAAATCTAGACGAGTTCACAGCTCACAATCCATTAGTTCCCGGTGTGTGTGTCTAAGGTAGATTACGACCTGCGAATTATTAAATCCGTAATTTTTTAGGCAACAAATTTCAATTCTACATCTTCGTTGGTGAATCGCAATTCCACATAGCCATTAATAATTCCGCGTACTGTACGTATGCATTCAGGATGCCGATCGAAGAGATTCGAACGATATGCGTAAATAGAGACGTACAGATGGTCAGTCAGATTGACCATCGTTCTATATTCCCGGTGCCACATCCTGAGTTGCACGCAGACTCTTCGGCGGCTGCATTTAGAAATGATGTTCCACAGAAATTTCAACCTGGTTAGTATTCTAAACGAAAAACCATACTCATTGTAAAAAGAACCTTTCTCGACAGGCCACGTTATTATCATCACTGGTATTCCGTACGGAAACGAAAAAGGAAAGCTATTGCTGAGCTTCAACGCGGGATCAACGCAGCGCGAGCTTTTGCACTTTAATCCAAGATTTGCGCCGAGCAACTTTGTCGTGCGCAATGCAATGGATGAGAAAATGCAGTGAGTGTCCTTTTGCATCTTTCGAAATATATCGCACTGAATAAAATTATTATTTCTACAGATTTGGCTACGAAGAGCGCAGCGGTGGATTTCCCTTTGTGATCGACGAACAATTCAAACTGGCCATCGGAATCACCAGCGAGTCTTTTCTGTTTGCCGTCAACGGTCGATATTTTGAAAAGTTTAAATTTCGAACAGCTGGTATCTTGGACATGCTCAACGGATTTAGAATTTACGCAACGCAGGGCATGCAAGTCGAAATTACATCCGTCGATCACATTCACATGGGCATTTCGGATTGCACAGGATTCGTAGAGTACTCTCATCCGGACGTAGAGATTTTGTAATACTTAATTTCTAAATTGTCTTGAATAAATCAACGTTCAGAAAACACTTACGTTACCGGGTGCTGTAATGTCATTGCAGAAATAGCATCCCAACTGATCTCCGGGAATACATTTGAGTCCGTCAATGGATTTTGTAATTTCGGACGTTGAGCCGGAACCGCCCTGAGGACGGCTGCCGTGTCTCATTACTAGATAGCTGTCAAAACCAAGAGCGGCGTTCATTACGATCTGAGAAAACGTAAATTTAATAATTAACATTTATCAGCTATCTTCAAAGTAAAAAATACCTTGCCGTAAAAAGCGCCCAGTAGTGTGGGTAACCATCGACTCTCCCGAGAATCGGTCAGTAAAAAGATAACATCATGCTGTTGCACCAACTTTTCGATTTCACTGATCGACTCCAGTGTTTGAGCCATTAAAACCTCTCCAACCGTGTGGCCGGGCATCGGAATATGTAAATTATATCCGTTGGCTGTCTAGAGTGGGTTAAAATAAAATATTTATTATAAAACTTTTGTATTTGTCAGGTTTATAGCGGTGCAATTACTATTCCTGGACATATTTCCTGTAGTCGTTTAGCGGCCGTGACAGCCTTCTCTTTTCCACCTTTAGCAGCATCCTCATTCGTGAAAAGGCTTTGTCGCACCGGGTTTGATAATGATACCTTTCCATAGTCGACAAACGTTATTGTACGTACTCCCCAGGCCTAAAAATACGCACCCACACAGAGTACAAATTACACTGGGCTGATGATTGATTATTTAAAATATATACCAATAGATTCCTAGCCACCGAACAGCCCAGCGTGCCGGCACCCATTAGTAAGCATCTAGTCGACGATAATACGTCCAAGTCTAAGTCAGGCATCAGTCGCCACTTCATGAGTTTCAAATTAAGATTAACCGAACTTTCTGCTAACCTTAAAATACAAATTAATTAAATTATTAACAATTCGATCACCACGAAATTAGCAAAAACTAACCTCACCGGATCCATACTATCCGCCATAGCGGCTAATCTAGGCGTTGGTTTACCCTTATTGTTTAATTCCCAGCCAGTCCATTTTAAATCATTTACATCCACATCGCTGCTTGGCAAACGAACTTTAAAGCACACACTTTTGGCTATGCTCACAGAATCCTGGACGCGAATCGATAGTACGTTTATTTCTTTGCCACGGAGTTGAGGGCTGTTGCACATAGATATTTTAATATATGAGTCAAAGCAGAATATTTAAACTAACCATAGACGTGTCAGCATCGCAACGCAAAGCCGAAGAAGCCATCCGGCATGCTCGTACGCAGATGGATCCGAGAAGCATACATAGAATCGACTAAGATCAACTGCTGCGAAATTTGAGTCTCTGTTAACGTGGCTAATACGATCTTTCAGGCTGGTGTGCACAAACTTGCCGTCCGGCTGATGGTCTACGAAGAAAAACGCCTTTTGCTCCTGACCACCAGCGATAGCAAAGTACATCTGATTCAAGTTTTCCAGTTCTGACTTTTCGAAGCATTGCCCAATCGGAACGGTGCTACCAGCCACCGTAGCATACGGTACGGTTATCGATGGAAATGCGAACCAGTAATAGTAGTTGTGTTTCTTGAGGTCCTGTTAGACGAAAAACAAAAAATGCTACTTATATATATTCTATAGCTATAATCTGTATATACACAATATAACATACGACAAACGACAACAGAACGAATCGACTCAAAAGACTGGGATTTTCTAGGCAGTCCCCATTCTCGATATTTTGCCAAATTTTCTGCCCTTCGCTAGCTAGCAGTGCTGGTTTATTAGTGCCCTTAAAGTCCTCGATAGTGTTTTTGTTGAACAGGACACCATGACTAGTGAAAAAGCCCTGTTTTTGCTCCACATTCCTAAGAAAACAGCATAAAAAAACCTTTATATATTTACTCGAGCAAATTATAAGAAACCCATAAAAAGCTTACTGATTAAATGCCGTGTAATCTACTTCGGTCAAGCACTGCATTGCATTGGAATTCGTGTAATAGCCATACACGGAGCGAACGGAATCGTCGAGTTTGTCGACGTCCAGTTTTAGGTCGGCGAGTTTGTGCCAGAACGACGGATGCACGAACGACTGGAACTGTGCATATTGAAATATCTGTGGTTCGTCTGCCATTATTTTTTGGAGTGTTTGATTTATCACAATTGCTGGAGGTCTAAGGTGCTAAGTCCTAATCTGATATTTTTATTGAGTACTTTATTAGTCTTTTTATGAAAAATGCACTTTGTTTATAAATTGCAAAATGCAAAATGAAAATGCTCTTGTGTGGATTGTGGATGTTGAATGTGTCAGTTTTCTAGATTGAACAGCTGTTTTACAACAAAAACAATATTATATATATTATAGCCATTCAAATTCAAAACAAAAACAACGCCAACAACACACAAAATATAATATTTCCTTGTTACGTGATCCCACTGTAATAAAAATTAAAAATACATTCTCCGATTTTTTGAAACATTTTTTCAAGGGTCCACCTAACAACCCTTTTCTATATATTTAGCTCGATATTTAGGGGAAAGGCACTTTTTCATTAATTATTATTACTTATAATTATAATTAACTTCTTTTAAATTTTAATTAATTAAAAATAATATAAAATAATATAATATATAATAATATCAAATCCATGAAAAAAATTGTTAACATGGGAAAAGCTTTAATTATAATATGATTTTGATTATAATCAGCCTAAAAATGGGCCATTTTTTTGGTTTCCACAATTAAATTCACCGACTGGGCAACTACAATGCATCACCAACTTCACTCATCAGAGATTCGCCGTCTTCGCATCTTCGCAATTCACGAACACCACTACCACCAACAGCTGTCACAGCACACAAAATGTCAAACAGCTGCTGTTTATGTTTTTCATTGAAGTATTGTGAAAATTCATAGAATTCGTCATTTCACATTCCAGCGCGCGCATATTAGAAACAAACGTAAACCCTCCTGCTGGCCAGCAGTAATCCCTTTGAGGCGGCCACCACCAATGAATCCCGGCTAAACATGGATCAGCTGGACAATACGTTTCGCTATGTGTACAGCTCGTCGCTGGACCAGCGCGTTCAAGTTAAAATGTATGTGTTTTCTGTGGGAATGATGTATATAGTTGTAGTGTGTATGTGAATGTAGACTACGCAAACACTTATTATCAGCTCTTTGTTGACAAAAATCTTGCTTAGGCCAGAAGCATTTACGCGTCGATTATAGGGTCAATTTATTTGAAATCGTATGCGTTGTTAATATATGATGATGCTTGACGCAAGTTGACTCATTTTTAGTTATTAGATTATAAAAGATAATTTTCTTGATTTGAATATGGTTTTCTTACTATTTTCATAAGTGGAACACTCGAAGGTCTCAAGCACAAACCAGCCTACGAGAAACTTCTAGAGGATCCACTGCTCCGGTTCTCGGGACTGTACTCGGAACAATGTCCGTCGCTGATGGTTCGCCTGCAGGTGTACAATAATGGTACTCCACTGGGCTTGCCAGTGACCACATCGTACAAAGCGTTCACGAAGCGTTGGAAGTATGCAATTCAATTTTGAGGGTTTTATATATATATTTATTTAAAAACAATTACATTTTGCAGTTGGAACGAATGGGTACAGTTGCCTCTGCAATTCAGCGACCTACCCAGAACGGCCATTCTGGCCTTGACGATTTTAGACTGCGCAGGAGCTGGCAAAACATCTATCATTGGCGGCACATCGATTTCTTTGTTTGGCAAGAATGGCATGTTTCGACAGGTATATTTTTTATATGTTTTTTCTATTTATGTTTTGCCATACTAATGGTTGATTTTCTAGGGAATGTTTGATTTGCGTGTTTGGGTAGACGTCGAGGCGGATGGCGGAACCGTTTCCAGGACTCCAGGCAAGGGGAAAGACATTAACAAAAATCAAATGCAACGTCTGGCAAAGTTGGCCAAGAAACACCGAAATGGTCAGATTCCAAAGGTATTTATTTATTTTTATATTTTAGGTAAGTTAGGAATGTGTTTTTTTTATTAGAAAATAATGTATCATGTTTGAAAATCTACCCACGTTATTTTGGCCTGAAATGTACATCATTTAACAAGACACTAATGTATTATTTGTTTCCTTAGGTTGACTGGCTGGACAGACTCACTTTTCGTGAAATCGAAATGATCAACGAAAAGGAAAAGACCCAGTCGGACTACATGTTTCTGCTGATTGAATTCCAAACGGTCATCGTTGGTGAGAACACTGTACGTGAATATATCTACTGAATCTCACCTGCTCGACTGCCTCATTCTAAACAAACATATAATTTTCTTGCAGTACTCAATTATCTACTACGAGCCAGACGGTGATCAGAACTACACCTTTATTTCAAAGCCAAAACTGGTGACTGTGCCCGACTCCGAGATACAACAGGTGAGCCAATCACATTTGTTTACATGCGGTCGTCGCGTTTGGCATTGCGATTGCGGTTGCGGTTTTTTCGTATCATTTTTAATACAAAAATAGCTGTTATTTGCTCATAGTTTCATAAAGTCTGACTATTATTTAAAAATCAAACGCTATCGCATTGCACAATTTAATTGAATTACCTTAAACGCAAATTGACTACACACAAATAATTAATTACACGATTATCTTCTTGAATACAATAAATATTGACTGTGCTCTTTGCCGAAAGAGTAAAGAGTGTATGTGTGCACGCAATTTTTAATCGCATTTAATTGTACCTGGCTGGTTGGTACTCGCTGAGCAAACGTAAAACATGTAATCCGATTAGATTGTTTTGTCGGCTCGGCCTGTTTGCGCGTTTGTTTGTGCCATTGGAGTCGTCTATAGCAGCGTTTATCGTCTAAGACGCCGTTGAACCGAATTTAAAACGGAACACTCTGTGCATAAATGGCGTCGTTTAGTGCGTGCGAGTCAATATTGTATATAATCGTGTTGTGGATATAGATTGGGGTCAAATACACGCTTTAGATACGGCTGGCAATCCCGACAGGCTACAGCACAGCACAAGTATGTGCTTTATCGTACAGATTGTGTGCTCTTTTCTAAAGGATGTCGTACGGATTAAGTTACGCGTCTGTTGTGGCTGGTTGCGACGTTGCAAGGTGAGCATTTGCATATGGTATATCTATCTGGAAAAGGAGAGCAGACACGTGTGTATATAATAAAATATACTGTGTAAACAATAATCACTTCAAAGATACGGCTGTGATATTTACTATGCAATTGTAAACATCGAATGTTTTGTGTTTAGTTTAAATTAACGTTTTTTCCGTCTATTTGTTTGATTGCAGGACAATTTGGTCGAGAAGAAACATCATCGACTTGCCAGATCCGCTCGATCAGGACAGTCTGATCGAGACGCAAAACCTACGGCAAGGTAATCCTACCTCCGATTTATAATAACTTTAAACAAACGACTTTGCTTTCGCAGCGTTCGAGATCAATTGCACACGATCGTTTACCGGTACCCGCCCACATATAATCTGACCAGTGAGGAACAGGATCTAGTTTGGAAGTTCCGATTCTATCTAAGCAGTCACAAGAAAGCGTTGACAAAGTTCCTGAAATGCATCAACTGGGAAACAGTGGCCGAAGTGCGGCAAGCCCTGAATCTACTGTCGCAATGGACACCGATGGATGTTGAGGATGCTCTGGAACTGTTAAGTCCGTCGTTTACGCATCCGGTGGTCCGAAGGTTTGTTTGATTTTTACTTTCTTTATTCGTACGCGGTGTTAGGATATAAAAATTCGATTTTCCACAAAAACAATTCTTTCGTGTGTGTTTAAAACTTCCTAAAATTCTGGAATGTTTCGATTGAGTCGAATAGGCCTCATTGGAGCAGACCTTTTTGTTTTCGAATTTTCTGATAATAGTATGTACTGTCTATTTTATCTACAGGTATGCGATCACTCGACTCCAGAAGGCAGCTGACGAGGATCTGCTCTTGTACTTGCTGCAATTGGTGCAAGCGCTGAAGTACGAGAATTTCAATGATATCGATGTAAGTATCACAAGCCTTCTTCTTCCACGACAGAAACTATATTCTAACGTCTATTTTGAAACTATATCAGGATGCCTACAAACGTCTGGCTCCCGACGGTGACGTCCTCCAATCCATGGACGATAACGAGAACCACAGTCTCATGGCCGATTCCGTTCTTGTCGCCGGGGGCGGCGGTCACGATCTCGACACAAGCTCTCGCAGTCTCGAGAAATCCATTGCGTCTGCCCTGATCGATTCCACCATCATTGAGCCGCCGTCTCCAATATCCGTTATCGTTGAACACGCACTCACCACCGAAATAAATAACTCCATGACCATTTCGGGCACATCCGAAACGTCAAACACTCTGATGAGCGACACATCCATTCCTACCTGTGACCTGGCCGCCTTTCTAATACATCGTGCGTGCCGAAATCCGACGTTGGCCAACTACTTTTATTGGTACTTGTACATCGAGTGCGAGACGCACGAGTCGGTTCGAAAACAGGACGAGCGCGTCAAGCAGATGTACGACAAGGTGCTGAAAACGTTCAAGCGGTCGCTTGGAATAGGTAAGGCTGTCGCTGAGTGCTAGAAATCTGCTAATTGTCGGAATTACTCGTAGGAAACACAGAACTCAAACAGACGAAGTTGTACCTCGAAAAACAGCAGGTGTTCATCGAGGAGATGGTGAAGCTAGTGAAAACCGTGGCTAAAGAATCTGGAAATCGTAAGAAGAAGATGGAAAAATTCCAGCAACTGCTTTCAGAGTCCGATGGATTCCGGGTGAACTTTGCTAACTTCGAACCAATGCCGTTTCCATTGGACCCAGACGTGGTTATACGTGGTATTGTGCCGCAAAAAGTGACACTGTTCAAGAGTGCACTGATGCCATCGAAGTGAGTATTCTAAAATTGATCCTGTCGGAAATGAGTTTACGTTATTTTTATCTCTTTCAGACTAACATTTATCACAACCGCAAACGAGGAGTACGTGGCCATCTTCAAGTACGGTGATGATCTGCGGCAAGACCAGCTCATCCTGCAAATGATCACGTTGATGGACAAACTGTTGCGACGCGAGAATCTTGATCTCAAGCTGACGCCGTACCGGGTGCTGGCCACCAGTTCAAAGCACGGATTCATGCAGTACGTGGATTCAGTGACGGTGGCTGAGGTGCTGGCCACCGAGGGAAGTATACATAACTTTTTCCGTAAACACCACCCGTGCGAAACGGCCCCGTACGGAATTGTGCCGGAAATCATGGACACGTACATTCGCAGTTGTGCCGGATACTGTGTCATCACGTATTTGTTGGGTGAGTTTTTGAATACCACACCAAGTGTTTGCATGATTCTAATCGTTGGTGGGTTTTTGTTTTTGCAGGCGTTGGAGATCGCCATCTGGACAATCTGTTGTTGACCACCACAGGAAAACTGTTCCACATCGATTTTGGCTATATTTTGGGACGTGATCCGAAACCGATGCCGCCGCCGATGAAGCTGAGCAAGGAAATGGTCGAGGCCATGGGAGGTGTCACGTCCGAGCATCACCACGAGTTCCGAAAACAGTGCTACACGGCATTCTTGCACCTGCGCAGGCATGCCAATGTGATGCTAAACCTGTTCGCATTGATGGTGGACGCATCGGTGCCGGACATTGCTCTGGAACCGGACAAGGCCGTTAAAAAGGTCGAAGAGAATCTAAAGCTTGGGCTGACCGACGAGGAGGCCGTACAACATCTACAGGGACTACTGGATTTGTCCATAAGCGCAGTGATGCCGGCTCTAGTTGAACAAATTCACAAATTGGCCCAGTACTGGCGCAAGTAGTAGTTCAATTTTACTCAGTTTATACCGTTATAATTAAGAGAAAGTGTTGCCCATTGACAACACACCGGTGAACTTCGGAGGAGCTCTCACACACACACAAACATAATTCAACAACAACATATAAATATATAAATTAAATAAAGTTTCTATGCAAATCGAATGAGATTTTCTCGACAACGTGATTTTTAAAATCACAACAAAAAATGCACACAAACAAGTACGATTTGAACAATATTTATACAATATAATATATATTTTTGCGCTTAAGAACAAACCACAAAATAAGGCTGTTTTCATCCTAACAATACAATTAAATATAATATAAATATAAAAGACACCGTCTTCGCGGCGCACGTGAAAAAACAATTGCGTGATTTATAACAGGAGCGGAAGGGGGATGGGGTGTCGCGTGTTGCACACAATATATATGGTTTACAAAAATATTACGGATTATATATAGATGGTGTATACATATTATAAATAATAATAATTCTCTTAAAACATTTTAACACGCCTAAAAAAGAATCGAGGGGTTACGAGGGAAACAATAATGAAAAATATCGCGAAAAAGGAAGTACTAGGTAATACGAACAAAAGGAAAGTTCGATCTTAAACCGTGACAACTGCGATGGTTTTATAAGTTATGTATATGCATTTAGGTAATATATATGGGACGCAGTTTGGTATTATTTTCGGGGGAGGGAACTTCTTTAATCGGGCACTTGTGATACTGATAGACCGTCAAAAATGGAACCCTCGGTGAGCAGATCATTGCTTAGCGTCAGGATGTCGGTGAGCTCATTTGAATTGGCAGCACTGTTACCGCTGAACGGAAAGAACGAACTGATCGAAGGCATCGCCGGGCAGCCAAACGCTGGTTCATGATCGTTTGTAGGCGTCGGCAGGTCATCGAAATCACGGGATTGCAGTACCTGCTGAAGTTTTAGTATACTGCTGAGGATCATTCGATTGTAGAGTTCGATTTGTGGAAAGCCGCCATTCTTTATCTCCAGAATTGGTTGCCAACGATAATAGCATTGTGTCCAGATTTCAAGGTCACGAATCAAATGATTTGGCTCCAAGAAACGCTCCTATGGTGAAAGAGAAACATTATTTAGTAAATTTATTTTATAATGACTTCAAAGACTTTACCTCTGGTAAAGGCTGCTGCACGGTAGAGAAATTGCTCGCAAAGTTCATTGTAAATCTAGAATTGGCGTGCAGACCGGGAAGAGCTACAGCATTCGGAGGCAAAATAGCCATTGATTTGCGAGACTGTTCTGGGGGTTTCTTGTACAAAGGATTGCTGAACAGTACGATGTCTTTGTCCGAGAATTGTTCACCCCAATCCCAGACAGGACGCAGCACCAGGACTTCCTAAATTCCATAAAGAAAACGAAACGTTTTAGTGTCAGAATTATTTTCGAATCTAAAATTACGGGGAGCTCACATTTCGTCGAGCCGCTTGTCGATCGTGCTCAGAGTTAAACTGGAATGTATCGAAAATCGGTAGAAATGCCGAGTCCCAGATAGTCGTCAGGAACGTTTCGGAGAACTCAAATTCTTCCGGGAATTGTTGCAACAGTTGCCACACACAGTCTAGGAACAACAGGAACAACGGACTTTGCTCACTGGTTTCAGTGTTGATCACGTGCCCGAGTCGATCACTGTAAAGATAATCTTTCGTCAAATTTCATTCGGACAGATTCGTTTGCGCGACGAATGGCACTTACCTAAACGGATGACCCAGCATCACCCATTCCTTTTGGATTAGCGACTGCAGACCATTTATGGTACGATAGAACGGATCCAAGAGTATTTGGGTTAAACTAGATATTACACAGCACATGTCTCGTCCGTCGGTCTCTTGCAGCACCACCGTTTGGCCGCTACGCATTTTTGAAGCCGCATTTTGGGAATACTTAAGGCACAGCGACACGTACAGTAGCCAACATGACTTATCCAACAGGCTGTAGAATCTGGAATCCTGAACCTGAATTTTAAAAACAAATATTAGATAAATACTAAGTAGATATTTTTAAACTAACCATAAACTGCCTGGTACTGTCGGGCGTTGCGAGCTCTCGCAATTTCACGTAGCTAACGTACACGTCCTGAATGCTTGGCAGAATTTTGCTCAACTCCATGATGAACGGTTGTCGCATTTGTGGATCACACTTGCGCACGTGCTCTAGCACGCTGTTCTCTTGTTTTGTGTCGGTTATGGTGGGCATCAGCTCAGCCATTCGCACCAATGAAGCGTTTTCTAAACTGAACACCTAAGCCAATTATATGTTGAATGTTTAGATATTACAAAAACCGATTGATTTGCTCCAGATAATATTTACCCAAATAACCGTTCGAGAATTCCGAAAGAAATTCGAAAACTTTAGATACTCTATTTCGGACACACTTTTCGGTATGACAAAGTGCGTTGGAAGCGTTCCCGTTGGGATGTTGTCTTCGCGTTCGAGTGCCAGCACTCGCCAGCCGGTTGCACCGCAACGCACCAGCTCATGAGCCCAGTCTGACTTTTTGTTGAACATGGTGACATTGCGCACGGTGTTGTAGTAGCTCTCTCTAAAGCATGGAAATTCAGGTGTTAAAATTTACGGTGGAGAGAAAATAAAATATTAGCTAGATTTACCTGAAGTTATAGGAGAACAGCAAATTGTGCCGATTGGGAAAAGCGAATTTGGCCAAAGCGTCGGCAATGTGCTTGCCTTTGCCGATTTCGGACCGCTTGAAGCTAAACTTAAGCACTCGAAAGTTCTTGCATATTATGTGCAGTGCCTCGAGTTTAGAGCTAATCTTTAGGTGTGGACCGACCAGACGTCGCTTGCGATCCGTTATTTGGTATATACAGTCAATGTTTGATAATGTCACGTCATTTGGTCCAAGAAATGTGTTTTCTTGGTACGTGGAGGCGTCATTCTGAATGATTAATCAAATGTTTTTTGCCTTGCGTGATTCATTTAAAAAAAATGTTTACCTCGACCAAATCCGTGGACAAAAACGATAGTTTGAAGTTCGTAACCACCAGCAAACCGGGAAGTCCATTATTATCTTTCAGCTTACTGGACGAAGATACCAGGTGCACGTTTCGGGCTCGAGCCACTTCGAGTTCACCTGTCACATCACCAATACACAGTAAATTAAAACCAAAATCCAATATCTAAGAAAATCTGATCGAACAACAAAACATACCCGAAAGTAATTTTGGCTTTAGATTAGCCTGGACGGCATCTTCACTACCGTTAAGTGCCTAAAATAAGAAATAAAAAATTAAATTATCGTTATCACAACACACGGCTCACACAAAGAGCAGACACACAGCTGAGTGAAAAAAACGAACATGAAATACAAAAAAACACAGTATTTTTATTATTGTTGTTTACCTCTTGATTTAGATAACTAGTAAAATTAGGTTTTGACTTGATCACGGGCTCGGCCATTGCAAACTAGCGCATCCTCAATGTTCACAATTCTATTGAACAAATTTTGGTGCTGGCTATCGCAAAGCTATTGGAACTATTGTACACACAATAACGCATAGATATAACACACAAATTAAGCGTTAATTAATTGGATAGCCACATAACCTCACTGCTACGGTTCGTTGTGTGTCTCTCTTGGCTGTGTACGCAAAGTCACCGATAAACAAAGGCGACGAGTTCGTTGGACAATTTGGCATTACGCTAGGACGATTAGGAAATCTAATCAGCGCAGGTGATCCGAGTGTTTACAAGAATTTTTTACCCTCTGGCCTCTAGGAGAAACGATAAGAAATTGTTTTACGAATGACAGTAGTGTTTTTTTTATTGACATCTGTTTAGTTTGACGTTTTCTTTGTTAGTTCATACGCGGCAGGGGGCATTTTGTTGGCTGCACTGCAACGTCGCGATGTTCGTTTTTGTTGTCAAGTGATGGTAGCCGTCGTTTTTGGAATATGAATGGTTTTATTGTTAAAGTTTACTTGAGTGCATCCTCCTAATTTTTTTGGCGAAGGTTCAGATTAGGATTTAGGTTCTAAGAACTTCCCAACACCCTTCCCTCCACAATGGAGGCGTTTGTGCAGTTTAGGCTTTAGTGTGCCTGTGGATTTTTTCTTCCACTACCCTCTCAAGGCGGTCTGCCCAACTCCGAATATCATAATATGATTTCTAGGAAATGAACCCCTTTGGGGGAAAAAAGAAAAAAAATCCGGAGCATCCTGAAAAGTATGCTTAGTGTGTTGGGTATCAAATTAAAGGTATTTAAAAAATCTAAAATTTAAAAATAAAATGGGTGAAATCGAGTGATAATTCAGGAGATATTAAAAAAACGTTATATTTCTATAATTTGCTCTAGGGGGAGGAAAAAAGGGGGGGGGCGAAAAAAAGGATGCCTTTATTTTGTAAAAGGCCAAACCTAAGCAGCCATATAGTTTTTAGGACCGTGGACACTCTTTTTAGGGCAGTGTAAGCTTATATTGATTTTGGGCCATTCAAATCTTAGTTCGTAGTCGGCTGACTCATACGAAATTGAACCAAATCAAACAAATGTATAGAGAATATATATATTTTTTTGCAATGGGGTCTACGGCTCCAAAGGCCTTTGGCCTAAACTGCACTTCAGCCACAATAATGGGTTCTCACAAGATCAAATATCTAAATTTTATTTCTAGAAAATACACCCCTTAGTAGTGGGAAAGGCTCATGGATTTGTTAAAAAATCAGTACTTAGGAGCGTTCCGTAATTTAAGATGTGTTTGGTATTAAATTAGAGGTATTAAAAATATCTTTGATTTATAAAAATGTGAGAATATTTTATACCATTTAATATAGAGGGTTATTTGAATTCTTTTTCTACGCGTTCAGTTTTTTAAATAAAATTGGCGATAAATTTAAACACAGTTTAGGCCAAAGAATCCCTAAATAAACCTCTTAAGAGCGAAGAGGATTTAAATTTAAAAAAACAATAATTTTTAAATGGTTTTGTTTTTCAAGGAGAAAATTTCAAATACATCATACTATAAAGTAAATTCCCACCATTTTAAAGACATTGTTTATACTTCCTTTAGTTTTAATGGAAGCCTAAATCCTACATATTGATTTGTCTTTTTTAAGACAAAAAACTTTTTTAAACTTCTCTAATTGAAAATGAAATAAAATAATAAGTATTAGGATTGAATAAATTATTGTTTAAAAAAAAATGCATCATTACACTTTAACACCATCTTTTCCTAAAAAGGCTTGGAAAAAGTAAAAGTTAGTAGATGGAAACCCTTTATATAAACGGAGGTACAGTTGAGATAGTAATATAATAAGTGAACTAAATACTAATTCTAAATTGATGTTCATCTCCTCTCTCCCTCAAAAGAGTTGCGGGTGGTCAAAGTTTACAAAGGGACTTTTTTTTCTTCAGTGTATGATAGAGGTTCATTTTTGATGCAAATAGATAAATTTATTAAAATTAATTGTTAGAGAAAATATGTTTTTTGGAAAAGCTGAAATATAGTTTTGAATTTATTTTTAAAATTATCACTTTATCTATTTACATTAAAATTGTACCCATTTTTGCATAAATAAGAGTTCTAACTTCAACCGGTGTGTGGCCGCAAGCGCCAGTCACAAATCTGCCCAACACAGATATGACATAAGTGCCATCACATTACATCTCTGACAAAGCAATGTCACTGTCGCCATCTCTTTATGAATTGATCGGTAATATCAGCCAAAGTCTTTTCAGCATAAAATAATGGTTAACCATGTTGTATGTTGATTGACTTTTTGTTTTTTAGTAAAAAGAAAACGCGCGGTAGCGCGCCAAAAGTCTTTAATTTACCAGAGAATAGAAATAAACGTAGTGGATTGCTTGTTTTTTGCTAAGTAAAAAAAAATCAAAAAACAAGCAAAAAACAAGCAGAAGACTAGCAAAAAACAAGAATATCATTTAACTTTAAAAAAATAAAACAAATATATATTATTTGTTATTTTTAGAGATTTAGTGCAGAAAAGTCTTTGTCTGACATTACCGCTCATTTATAAAGATTTGGCGACAGTGACATTGCTTCGTCATATAGTTGGCTCACAATTCATCGTCTTAAAATTGCAATTGGCGCTAGTAACATATGTGCTTAATGCTTGTGATTTAATATGTTTGGCGGAGATGTCTTGGCTCAAAACTCTGCTCGTCACCTATAATAACGCTTGAGGCCCACCAAGTCGATGTTAATGAGAATAATATCTAGAGAGGTAACATGTCCAGGCAATATTCAAAAATTTTACAATGTCAATCTTACATAAAACAAAAACAAGCAAGAACACTTTTTTTTAATTTATTTTATATTTTGATTGTTTAAATAATACAATATTGTGCCGGATTTTTTTTTAAACATCAGTGTAATAAATAGGACAACCAAAAAATATGATTTAAAGCGCCTAAAATGAGCCTTAAAAACGTCGTTTTAAGCACTTAAATATGGTCTAAAATACATTATAAACACAAAATGTATACCATAAAAAATACTTATATCTGAAAAAATTATAATTCATGTTTAAATTTATTAAAAAAATATGTACTTGATAGAAAAACTTAAAATTTCTACATTAATATATGGAATTATTATACGTACAAGTACATTTATTACTATTTTAAGTTTGAACAAACTTTTTTTTTTAAAATGCAATCCTAAATTATAAAAATGAAAAAATGACTGATATTTGAACAGAATACGTTTTTAAATAGAAAACTTTTTACTACATCGACGGATGTAATTGGAGCGTATTTGGCTTTTACCTCAGAGTTGGTATACCTTTGTCTGCAATATTTCGAGTCTGCTGTTCTGTTCACATTACTATTTACAGATTTTTTTTTGTTTGTTTTTGGTTGGTTTTTTAAAAAAAAGAACATTACTATTTTTATTGTTCTACAGATTTTTTTTGTTTCTGGTTTGTTTACGAAAAAAATATGCATTTGTACTAAAAAAGATAAAATATACCAAAAAAAACAAAAATAAGCATTTATATTAAAATAAGCTTACAAGTAGTTCTTATATTGATTAATTTGTATGAAACGTAATGCAGCCTTATTAATCTGACTATACGGTTGCCCAATAATAAGAAGCTAGAGCTTATTTGACCTACTAATAACAACCTGGATTAGAATTCTAAAAGGCCTTTTAAAAAATAATAATAATCTATTTTTACGTTCTATTTGTAAAGCACCAACTGCAACTTTCTAGACTTTTCGTGGTCTAATTAAGAACATAAACCAAAAAAATGTAATTAGGCTATTTTTTTTCAAAAAATATTCTTTTGATCTTATTAAATTTTTAATTATTTTAATTAAAATGAAACATACAAGTTTAAAATGTAAAATATATCCACTATATTTTACTAAGGTCAATGTTTCGTTCTTTTTGGTCAGTCCTGATCTGGCCTATTTGCCATTTGTCGAATGGATGACGTCCACTTACGGGACACTCTGTATATACATACTTCAAAATTATAATATTTGTTCCTTCTCTAATCTAGTTTCAAAAGTGTGTCAAGAAGTCTTGTTGGTGAAGCATAATATAAACAAAGTTCAGTTGATTTCAAGAAACCTCTGCTATTCAAACTAAAAGCACCAGACAAATGCATATTTCATGCAAACAAACACACTACAAGTAATAAGTCTAGTTTAAAGTTGTTAAATTGTACTCTACATAATTTTCCGCTTTAAATGAATTTATTTCATGTAAACATTTCATCGATATATAATTCTCGCGATGAATGTGTGTGTGTAACACGAGTAATATAGGTTATATAAGGGATGATGGGGAAGGTTGTTTGGTTGCTGCTGCTATTTGTGGTGGGCACCTTCGACAACACGCGCTTAAAATAGAAATAATTGGAACTACACATATGTTTGGAAATTGTAATTGATCTAATAATAGACTAACTGGTATGAAGGGTTTAGTGTAATTGATGGTAGCTTAGTTTTGCGTATTCATTAACATTTATTTTTAAGGTTTACATGTATTTAAATTTGACTGCAGTGTATGTACATTCTTTAAAATAAAATAGCTATTTTGTGTCTTGATAGCTTTACATAAGCTTTTAAATTTTAATTACCAAACAAACTACAGGCCAAAAATAATTTGATTTAATAAGCAATTAATTACGCAAAAAAGCTTGCAAAAATGTGCTTCTAAAAAGCTTGCACCTTAAATAAAATAAAAAAAATATTTTACCAAAAAAAATTGCACCCTAAAAGCAAAAGGAAAAGGAAAAACATGATCAAAAACATAAATGAGCATTCAAAAATATAGTCGGTCTCAAACGATAGACAACAAAAAATCGAAAGCCGGTTTATTGTTAAAATATATAATACTAATAATTTAGCTTCGTTTCCTCTATTTAGTTTTTTGGTTGAAAATAGACCTCAGATTTGAAACACGTTGGTTCCTCTAAATGTAACACTAGAAATATGAATTCTCGTATAAATCCAAATGTAGGCGAAATTGGCTTAAAAAATTAACGCATCAGCGTACTTAATCGGATTTACTTTAGCCGTTGTCTATGTTTTATTTGAATACTGGCTGGATTACTGTGCCTTGGGCATTATATGCTAGCCGGTTCATGCGCTTAAAATATACGATTTGGTATTTTTTTTATTTTAAATTTTTGTTTAAACAAGTCAAATTAGGAGGCTAGGAGAAATTAAATTATGTTAATTTAAATTAGGACACTTTATTTTGATAATAATGTACACCATATATATAATTATATAGATAGATTTTATTTGGTTGTCAAAACAATTGTTATAGTTTTAACAGCTATATTAGCTAATTGTAACTTTTGCAGTAAAAAATGTCCATAGCATAAATATCATGAGGTAGCTCATTTATCGGGGTGTGATTATTGTTTTCATTATTCAGCATTCCAGTATTAGGGTAACATTTAATTCCGATTGAACTCGTCCAATTACTTTGAGCTAATGTTTTATGTAACACATCGATGCTTTTTTAAGAGCATGCCATGACGTTGTATCTGTATTATACTATGTATGTACTATGTATGTTTGTCGCTGCACTGCTTGGGATTACACTTAATTAATACAATTAAACAAGTTCACTACATTACAACAAAAAAACTTACTAATACTTACATATTTCTATACACTAAGAAAATATTTAAACACAATTTCACAAACGTTTAGAAAATACAGAAATGTGTGTATATTGAGAAATATTGTGTCTTTTACTTATCCATCTTTTGTCCAATTATATATTTCCCTGATTTTTTTGTTAAATATATATTTTTTATATTTGAAAAAAATAATAATAATCGTGAAATTTACAATAGCAAATATTTTTGTTGTGTATATTTGATTACACAAAATGTGCGTTCTATCTCTCTTAAAGTTGAACAGGCACTGAAAAATAATTCAAATAGCCTTAGCTGTAGCAAAGATGGCTCGATTTTTTGCCAACTTTATCGAAACTAGTAAAGAATGGACCTCTCTCGTGAGTACTACGATAATTTTTCGTTTGCTTTTATTATTTTTTGATGACGATACCGGGTCACTGGGATACCAAATGTTTTTTGCTGCTTTAAACTAAAAAATACCTAAAAATAAACCAATAAACATCGACACTAAAATGTCAGATTACAAAAAATCGTCCCGCCTAAAAAATACGACATGTTTTTTTTAATAAAATATAAAAAAAAAATTTAGTGCAGCACATGTTTTTTTTATTTTATGGCCACAAGATGAAATTTTCTAAAATTGTTGCGTTTACTATACTCTGATAATATGAAATGTCCAATAGCAGCAGTTTTTATTTTAATGTAGACGAAGGGTCAACAAGTTTTTACATTGGATTAACTAAAGGTTGTAATACGCTAACAAAAACACGTTTTTCGTAGAGGTAAACAATTTTTAAAAAAAAAAAAAATATATATAATAACTAGACTTTGACAAAATACTTTCAAAGAGTATTTAAACACAAATTACTATGAAAATAGTATTTTAAATACTATTTGAGTAAAATACTTTTACTTTAAATACAAAATAAAAAATAAAAACAAAGTACTATGAAAATTGTGTGTAAAATTATTTTTTTAAATGTATTTTAAATACAAAATACAAAATACTATGAAAATAGTATTTAAAATGTGTTCTCATATAAAACGGATTTAAAAGCTTATAATATTAAAAATACTATTTCAGTATTTTAAATAGTATTTTGGTAATCAAAATACTGAAAGGGGAACTGTTCCAGTCTAAAAAACTTATATTTTTTGAGCACTCGCAACACATCATTGAATGTAATGAGTTGTAATTTGCATTGAAAACGACTCCAACAGATTTTACAAATATATTTTGCAAATATACATATTTTTTGTACAAAAATCTTTCTTGCTATTTTGCGTCAAAACTTTTTAATATTAGTAAAAAAAACGAAAACAGGTTTTCTATCTCTAAATAAAAAGAAAAGCACAAAAACAATAAGACCAGCCAAGGAGCTCGTCTTATAAACCAATTATAGGTAAACTAATTATTTTTTGTTGAGCGCTAAATTTGCAACCGAAAATTTATAGTAATTGAATGTAATCCTAATCACTTTTCTAACCCTATTTTGCATTATTTTTTATAGGTTTAAGTAGACGCGGTGTGCCACCCGGGCCACCATTGAGTCTACCCTCTGCGCTGGACGACCAGGGCGCCGGCTGGAAGGGTGGACCGCCCGGCGGCCAAGATAACCAAGGCAACCTGCCCGGAGGCTTCACTCCATCGGGTCCGAACTCGTTCGGTCCGGTCTCCGCATTCCCAAATGCCGGCCAGGGTAGTCCGGCCGGCAGTGGACAACCAGTTCAGTATCAGGGCGGTCCGCCACCCGGTTCAAATACACCACAGTACACAGCCTCACCCGCACCCTCGGGGTCGTCCACACCTGGGCCGGGTCCGCCGCCGAATGTGAGCGGTGCCGGATTCCCGCCACCACCAAATGCGGGCGGGCCACCTTACAATGGTCCCGGTCCCGGTGCAGCAGGTCCATTTGGTTCACCATCCGCCGGCGGACCACCATTTGGGCGACCCGGCAGTTCGGGTCCCGCCTTTGGCGGACCACACTTTGCATCACCCGGCGGTCCAGGTAATTTCGGCGGCCAGTTCGGCATGGCCGGCTCGCCATTCGGACATGGGCCCGGCGGTCATCCGATGGGTCCCGGTGGACATATAATGGGTGGCCCACCGCCTGTAGATCGTATGGAACAAGGGTAAGTTCTTCCTTATTCGATTGACCTAAATATTATTGCGTAAGAATAAACTGCAATTCAAACTTCTAAAAAAGAGATGCGCGCGCAACACGGCCGGCCGGCTCAGCATTGTTTGACGAGACAACAAATCACGCGCATTGCGGCTACCTTGAAATGCACCTTTGCACACAAATATAAAGGTTCACGCGTCTCAATATAGCCACCAGCCGCTCGGTCCGCCGTTGTTGCTGCCGACTGCAGAGTTGTTGGTACCTGTTCAATGCATACAATGAAAATATGCACACCATTACAAAAATACCTACGCATATGTATGTGTGTATGTGTGTCTTATCAGTAGCATTATACATTATTACTTGGCTATACTACTTTATTTTAAACTTAAACCACCACAACAATTGTTTTTGTGCCTCTTTCTTACATCAGTCTATCTATATATAACTTATATGTCGATATGTATAGGTACTATATATATATATAGAAAAATCAAGTATGGTTTTCATATCTTTTGTTATATTCTTTTACGTTTAAATTCCATATATACCTAAATATACGCAACGCATACATACAGTGAGTGACTTGCTTTTAAACCCCGATACTAGTGTATCTACCAAATAGGCACACACACACACATACAAACACACACACACATACAAACACACACACACACTTCAAAACTATAAAACAGACATGTAGAAAAAGAAAGAAACGATATACGCCGATGAACAAACGCAGCGCACGGTGCATACACACACAGAACGAAGAAGAGAAGAACGAACACACAGATGAGAGAAGAGAAGAAGAACAAAAAAAACAAAAAAATTAACTTGTTCGACTTGTTTTCTTGTTGAAAATTGATGCGCATTTTTGCCACCGACTGTACAAACAAAAAGGCAAGAACACCAAAAAAATTACTCTGTGTGTGTGTGTGCAAGCTCGCGCTCCCAACCCGAGCCGCTCACATAAAATTGTGTGTGTATATTAAAAATATAAATGTATTCACATATAAATATATATGTATTTATATATTCGTCCCTTATGCACGCAGGCGCACTCCCAGTCACAACGAGACGACGACACGAGCGCACACGAGTCTCGAACGTGCGCCAATGTCGTATTCATATATATATATATATATTTTATACACACTCTAGTCTCTATGTGTAAGTGTGTGCTCCCAGCACAGGGTGGGTTCAGGGGTGCACGTGCATTTCGCGGTGTGGCTGTTGGCGGAGGGTAGTCCTCGTCATCGTCGGTGTGTTGGTGTGGTCGTTGCTGGCTGCGGATTCAAATTTCGTTTGCTTTGTAACGTTTCGATTATTGTCGTCGCGGAAACGGATATCATAAAAAAATACATACCACACTCTTACAGAAAATAACTGCACTTAAAAAAGGAAAATTGGAAAATAGGAAACAATAATAACCAGGGAACATTTTGTGTTTGGGTTTATTTCTAGAAATAGATTCACTATCCTGCATTTGGTATAATGTACAGATTGTATAGTCAAATTTTATAAAAACATTTTAATAACGACCTTCTTTGTGGTTTGAACCTATTTTAGGATTAATTTTTCTCAGTCTTTAAAATTAAAATTCAAAAAAATAGTTTAAAAATATACGTGTTTTAAATATAACATTTTCGATGCATTTTTGGAAGATCAGTCTTAAAAAAGTCTTAATAAAAATTGCCAAGGTGACACCATATGCTCTGCTATCTATTTTTTGTTACGTAATATAAGTTCAGGTCTCTATTTAGAGCTCCAGTTTCTGTAAGTCTCTTTTAAGCTGGATTTTAATTGTGAAACATTCGCTTAACAGCAAATGCAAACAAGATGGGAATACAGATTGAAATCAAGTGGGAGAGAGACATACAACGTTGCCAGCAACTTCAGTACTCAGAGAAACGTTGAAAATACGCTCTTTGCTAGGCAATAATATCTTCGCATACATTTTGTCTCTGTCTATCGTATTGTGAATATCATCTTTTTCAGCATGTCAGTGCTTTAAAGTTAGCTTTATAAACAATTGGTATATTTTTGAAGCTTGGTATTTAAAGTCTCTTTTTTCAATAATCTGTATCTAAATGTAATTTATATTAATTCAATACCTACCATAAGTTTATTCTCTACTAAATTACAAAAGACTTGCTACTATACTTGCTAAGCAGTATCTTGTGGTAGGTATTGCGAGCCATATACTGTCCATAAACTTTTCCATATCTAAAAAAAGTTGGAGTATGCATCAAGGTCTCGTGCTAAATACCAAGAGTATTTTAAAAATAGGAATCAGGAAAAAATGTGAATTGCAAAAAATTTAACCTATTAAAAGTTAAGCATAAAAGGTCTTAGACTCAACGCAAAAAGAGCTTTGTCTGATCTTATTTAAAACAGAAAAAATCAAATACAGCACACAAATGATTCTATTATAATGCTTTTAAAATTAAATAAGCTATATTTGAAAGCGAAGAAACAAATTATGATCTCAAGTCCGCAGTCTCAATTAAAAAATATTAATACTGAACTTAATCTGTTATTAGCATAAAACAGAATCATGAATGATCAATTATTGTTATACTATTTTTTTCTTCTTTGTCAACCTTTTCCAAAACAAATTACCATTTATTACATTCCAAATTATCCAGTTTTTGTAAAAATAATATCCAAAATATCCTATTTTTGTCCAAATTGTCTAACGTTTGTTTATAAAAATTCTCCCATTTTTCATTTTGTTTTGGTCTTTAAGTCTCTAGATAATAAAAAAATATTGCTGTGATCCCTCTAAGTTTAACCCCTCTCCCTCTTGTAGCTTTACCAGATTAACATGATCGCATTTTTCATGCATATTTCGGATAATTTTCAAATATTTTTTATTAAAAATTCATTTTTAATATTTGTGCTCCGACTCTGATCAGAGCATGCTTTTTAGTACTTTTGAGCATTTTCCAAATTCGTGCTCCGAGCATGTTGCGAGTACAAACTTGGAGAATATTTTCGATTTTTAACATGAACTTTGATCTGAACAATATGAGAATGCTTTTAGACTTTTATTAGGCTTGAGCCTTTATTTTGAATTCACTCCGATGTCAGCCGATTAAAATTCCGAGCATGCTCGGACCGTGACCATGACGCACACCTTTTTTATGCCCCAAAATCTACATCCCTACTTGTACTTGATGTTGAGTACAATTTCACTAAACAAAAAAGTGATTTTCATAACTTTTTTGGTTAGGCGAGTTTCTAAAATAAATGTAAATTTGAGAACGTTTTAAGTACACAATTTTACTCTGCCATTTGTATTTGTTGTTCTTTAATTATATCATTAAACAGTTTTTAAAATATATTTAATCTAATCTAGGGTTTGTTTTCTAAAACAATATAATGAGCATTTGGCATAAATATTAACCACCCACGACCCAAACAGATCACATTTTCTAAAATCCCTATTTACCCTCAGCCAGCTATGACCAGAGTTGGATGGCCCCTATACTCATTCGAAGATTCAGCTCCATAGTGCCTATACAATAAACCAGACAGACATATACATCTTTCTTCCTTCGGTAGCACAATATTCTGTCGAAAAATATTTCATCGAAAAACATTACGTCAAAAAGCATTTCTCTCAAAAACCATTTCATCAAAAATCTTTAAATTAAAATATGGTGAAATCCTATCTTCATACATATTATGTCAGAAAAAAAATGTCAAAAAATTATAATTGTATTTCTTCAAATAATTTCTTTGATATGCAGTTATTTTTATTAAAATAAGATTGGCGAATCCTCCAAATTTTTAAAGAATGTAGATCCTATTTTTTTTTGGGACAATGTGTTTAAAAAGAAATCAAAGAGGGCAAACTTTACTTGCCTTTTTTAGGTCAATAGTAAATAATATTTCAGTGTTGTATGGTCTTTTACTTTTTAATACTATTTTGCTTGTTGACGGTTTTTCTCTTGAGTTTTTCGTTTTTGGAATTTCACCCCACACGCACTCACACACTCCTGTTAAGGTTTGTCAACTGAATAGAATGTTTTGGGTTCAAACGTATGCCGACCAAAAATGTTTGTTCATACAATGTTTTATCCTCCATATCTTTCAAAAGAAGACGTGTGCCGAATACTTTCTGAAGAACGTTGTTTGAAAGACCTTCTCCTACCACCCCTAAAATGGTTATTTAAATCGGGAAGAGCCCGTTAATAACATTTCAGAAAAATCATTGGTTTTATTTTATGAAACAAATGCTGGTACTAAAACCCAAACAAAGCAAAGCAATACTAAAAATTAGGCCTACGTCTTGTAAAGACGTAATAAGGATACATAAAAAAAATATTAACCGAATTATTGAGAAAAAGGTCTCCAATTTTTCATTCAAATGTTTCTATCTTTGTATTTTATATATATTTTATCCCCACTGACTGGGCTATTATTGAAGTGTGTCCTTTGTGAATTTGAGTAAAAACGTATAAAATAAGGTGTTTTGCTCGTGGATTACGATCCAGCTGAGCCGTGAAAGCGCATGAAACCTACTAGTTTTGGCCCGGCAAAAGAACAAATAATGAACAAATTTCAAATTTTCGAATTTTATATGCGGAGAATACATAAATTATTAAATCATTGTATCCTTTATTCCAACACCGGGCTTTTTTCATATTTGCTGTTCATGGATCTTAAATTTTATTTTAACAACTTAGCTTAGATAAAATGAACATCTCTTAATTGTAATTATTTTTACATTTCATTTTCCCTATTTTCCTCATAATTGAATTGGGATTGGTATTTCTCCCAAACGTCATAAAGGCTTTACCCTACACTGGAAAAAGAGAAAAAATGGTCTACTCTTTATCTAAAACACACTGAAAATGGTCTTCTCACAAAAAATACCTTATAAACTGCATTAAATATTTTTTTGTTTAAAAATTAAATTATATATATTTTTTAAATTATGAATATTATTTATTTATTAAAAAAGGTGTACAAAATATAGTTCAGAACTTTTACAAAACCAAAACTGGGATTGTATTTGTTCCAAAACAAAAAAACAGGAACCCCTAAAAATGTCTATGGTTCTCAACGAAAGATAGACGTATAAAGTGGAAGTATGACCTTGGTATGACCTTCCAACGCCTGCGCCGCGCCATTCAAACAACATGATCTGTTAGAATTGTGGAGAGGAACAGTTTCCCAAGAGCTGGAACTAATTCCAGTTGGCCAACAAAAACCAGATCAACGAATTTTTGGGTCCCCTTTAATAATTTTAAATACATTTTTAGACCACAAACAGCGCTGGTCTTGGTCGCCTCTGTAAAGCTCTGTAAGGTTTTAATACAGTATCATGCATTGGTCGTGATTTTATCTTTTTTGATGGCCTAATGACCGTGACCATGAATAACTCATGCACAAACTTTGGTTTGAACGTACGACATCTGGGGTTTAACGTAACGACCTAGTCCATAACGGCACAGCTATACTTTATCCCTATCATAATAGGGGTTATATATCGTGGGCTTAAAAGAAAAACACACTAACTACACTTACAAAAAGTTACTTATGCCATTCGGTTTAAAAATACATATTTTATGATAATTTTAAAAAAACCTACATTTTTATTGAATATGGATCGGCAATTTCTTTATGAATTCTAACAAAATGCAATTTCTTACTTAGTAATTAGTTTTTTAAATTGAATTACTATTTTTAAAAGGCATCCAATTTAGCTTACCAATATAATTCAATATTGTCCACTAAATAATTAAAAATGTACAAAATAAAAAAATGGTTCACTAAAAAATCAAAAACTTGCTCCTTATTATTTAAAAATGTGGACCTACCAAGTGTGCACCCAAACAAAAACGGTGTGCACGCAAGAAATTTGGACATTTTATACTTTCTGGTTGCTCATTTATGTTTTTGGAGCATGTTTTTCTCGGTGAACACTGTTATTTTAAGTGCTTTAATTATTTTATTTTAGGAGCACAATTATTTTGATTTAGGTGCACATATCTTTATTTTTGGAGAGCGATTTATTTTATGCCTTTTAATTGAATGTACAAAAGTTTACCGACATCAACCCATCAAGAAAACACTGAAAAATTAACCAATGATTGTTCTGTAAAAATCACTTAAAATTTTTTTTTTTTAGATTAAACTTAAAAAAAAAATTATAGTGTATTTTCTCTCTAAGCCCCGATATATACATACAAGTTACAAGACCTTCATGTATATAGCAATAACGAAGAAACGTCAAATTATTAAAAATCAAAATTATAATATAATATAAAAAGGAAATATAATAATTCAAAAATGAATAAACTTGTTTTTTAAAGAAATAAATACCGAAGATTTGCGCACTAAATGTGGCCTAAAATAAAAGAAATAAAAGTAGCTTGTGAGCGCGCCAATAACCATTTGAGCTTGGCGCATCATTTAAACAAAACCAAAGAGCGCGTTAAATTTTTAAACCAAAATCCTGTGCGCAACTCATCGTTTTTATTTTTCAAAGTAATTTTTGTACCGATTTTCTTTCAGATAACTGTATAATTAGTATGTGAAACACTATTGTGTTGGTGATTATGAAAGTGGCCTAAGTCAGCTTTTCTTTGGTATCGGTCTATAGATATTCTTTCACATAACTGTATAGTAAGAATAGAATGTGCTAAAATGTAAAAAGGATTAAATTAAAACGTGACTAATGCTACGATTACACGGACTGTTAAAAGTATCAGTTACTGTTGTTTTAATGCCAGTTGGCAGCATTTGCCATGTAATCGCCTTGACAGTTGGCAAAAGTTTTCTCAACTGTCTCTGCCAAAAAGTAGCAGTTCGTGTAATCGCATTGCGCAGTTGCAACTTTCACAGTTGTCAACTGAGACTTTGGCAACTACTATTGCCAAAGTTAAAGTTAACAGTTCAGCGATCTTTTTTGGCATATGCTCCACAAATATTACCAAATTTCTTCAGATTACTATTACATTATTTTACTTTATATATCTATATACCTAAGATATGCCCACCACACATTATTTTGATTGGTGAGAAAGTTATTTTACAGGATATCTCAAACTTAATGCCTAAAAATATGATAAAAAACCGTACAGTTTTCTGTTTTGTAGTCGAAGGAATTTGGATAAAACTTCGTCGAAAGAGTCTTGTTGAGGAGGACCTCATCCTAAAAAATATAACTTCCACACAAAATTTTCCTATTAGGCTTTTTGGCATAGGACTACCTCCCTTATTATTTCCATCTACCTTTTTGCCATAAAGCTGGATTGGTATTCAATTACGTTTTAATGGTCTTTAAAAGGGACCTCTCAAAGGTTGTTTTCCTAAAGAAATATAAAAAAGGTGTTTGTTATAGAAAGTAATATGCCCTATTAAAAACATTTAAAACAAGGTTTCTTCCCAATCCCACCAGCCATATGCTCAAAATCCTGATATAAATATTTCAAGAGTCCTATAATAAAAAAGACCTTAATATCAAGTTTGTCCAATCCCACGCGAATCGAAAAGCGGTGAATTGACATGTTGCGATTCGTACCTAGCCCGATTACTTTATTACACGAACTGACTTTAAACTGCTACTTTTGATAGTTGGGTCGCAGTTGAATATGCGTAGTTAACTGTTTGGGTGATTACATTACATGAACTGTTGTTAACTGTTACCAACTGTCGATGGCAGTGACAGTTGTCAAATTAGACCAACTGTCGAAAGTAGCAGTTTGTGTAATCACTTACATAATTACCGGCACATTTATTTGTGTGGTTGTTTGATTTATTTAATGTAGATTTGTTTTTTTAAATGCTATTTTTATTCTAATGTGCGTTAATTGTTTGAAGTGTTCAATTATTTTAAAATGTGGTCATTTTGTGTTTTTTTTGTTTTACAATGTGACAAGTCCATTTTTGATTTATTCAATGTTCATACTTCACAGTAATGTGTTCATTTTTTTAAATTTATTTTGATCCTCTTTGATAATAGGATAAAGCATTCATTTTTTTTTATTTTGCCACTCCAAACTTAGGCATTAACCTCATTTGTCCTAGGGGCAGGCATGCAACCGAAATTATTTATTTATATATATTAAACAAAAATAATTGTTATACTGCATCCTAATTTAGAATGCAACAAGTATTTTATGATTTTTAACAAACACAATAGAAAATTGTATGTTTAAGTACTTCCATGAAATATCTAATGTCGTACCTAAAACCTGACCATTTATTTTGAAAAATAATCATCGTCATGCACAATTTTCTTTGGGTACTTTTCCACAAAACTTTTCTTCCGTGTACCAACTCCTCCACTCATAGATTTCAGCACCCTGTGAGCCCCTCGCGCAATATCCATTCATATCAAGCTCACACACATATACACACACAGTACACACAAAACGCACACACAGCCCCGCGCAGCACATCTTTATTATGAGCATATCCACATTTAATCGGTGTTTCTCACTCTACACACCCTAGTTCATTTGGCTGTACTCGTCTATTTTATGTTATGTACACATTTATTTATATCCTATACTATGTGGATATCACTATATATAATATTATAATATATAAATGTGTGTAGATATATATATATATATATATATATATATTTATATACATATATACATTATATACGACCAT
>JAAAKO020058489.1:0-10460 GCA_010015015.2 Bolitophila cinerea | reverse complement strand
ACGATTGCCACCAATAGTCCGTTGTAGACGATCTCCGTACTGCGCCTGTTCAGTCCCCATTCCTTCCGCAGAATTCTATGGAACTTGCTCATCACCCTTGGAAGTTTGGTGCGTAGTGCCTTCAAATGAGGCATATAGCTCATGCGAGTGTCATGTGTTAACCCCAGACATTTCACAGTGTTCACGTATGAAATACTAGAGTCCCTTAGCCGCACACAAGGTGGTCTGCTAGACGCTTGGTGTCCTTTCATAACCATACACACCGTCTTCCACCGATTAACATAAACACCGTTTAACTCGCCCCAATCTGCTACCTTGGTCAGATATCTCGAAGCCTCCGTCTCCATTGCCATTCTGGAATCAGTCTTCACAAGGAGCAGTATGTCGTCTGCGTACGCCACAACTTTGCAGCCAACCGCTTCCAGATCCTAAAGGAGTGTATCCAACATCAGGTTCCAAAAGGCTGGGCCACAAATTGACCCTTGAGGACATCCTCTTTGTACGTCAGTCTATCTGGTTTCTGCTTCTCCCACGACGCAGGCTCTCCTATTGCGGAAATAGCTGCGCCAAGATGTTTGATCCTTTGAAAAACGACAAAAAGATAATCACAATGCTCTGCGATTACCAACAATGACAGTGTCATCTGTCATCCATGTATCCAACTGCGCCTTGAAGCTCGCAAGCATGGTATCCATAATTAGTTGGAAAATCGCCGGCGCAGATTTTACTCCAAATACTAAACGGTTATAAGTATATAATCCTTTATGTGTATTTATAGTGAGGAGTGTCTTTGACTCTGGGTCTACTTCGACTTGAAAATAAGCATCTGCAAAATCTGTTTTTGAAAATATAACTCCTCCATTCAACGTTGAAAAAATATCTTCTGGATGAGGTATTGGATAATTGTGCGATTGAAGAGAATTACTTAGTCCAGTGGAAAAATCACCGCAAATACGTGTTGTTTGATTTTTTACTACGACTATTGGTGCTGCCCCAGCTGAATAATTTACTGGACTAATTATCCCACATTGTTCCAGTCTTATCAAGTTCTGTATTGACCAACATTGCTGCTGCATATGGGACTGGTCTTTTCGGACGAAAAACGGGAACTGCTCCACTGTGTGTACAGCTTTAGATTGAGTACAAAGTCCTAAACCTTCTTCAAAAACTTTTGAGAATTTCTGCTGAATTTCACGTAAGAATTCAGAATGGATATTCTTTGTGATGATTACCTGGTTACACACTACATTGATTGGAATATCCCAGAGACAAAATTCACTAATCCAATCAATTCCAAGTAAATTGAGTCCTTTCACGTTTGAGATGTAGCATGCTGTTCGAGCGTATACATTATTCAGTTCAACATAACATTAAGCTTTTGACTAAAGCTTCAGTTTGTCTCCTGAGGCATTGCGAGCTTCATGTGAAGTCTGTTCAGTTTCAGGTGCACCGCGATATGTTGCCATGTTTCTTGCGATATAATTGTTACATCAGAGGTTGTATTCAACGCCATTCATCCTAACTGACACATATTTTCTATTAGAAGCATAGTCGATTTTAGAAACGATGAATACACTTTTTGTGTCAGGTGTTTTTCGAAATGGATTTATTGATGGTTTGGCCATTGGTTTTGTTGTGCATATCGATGTACAATAGCCTTCCTTATGACCAACTTCACAGCAATCTATGCATTTGTTTTTTTTAAATAAAGGCACTTATTTGAAAAATGCATGCCAATACATTTCCAACATGGTGTTTTTGGTTTATGTTCGTTAGCTGCTTTATTACCATCAGAAAATGACATTATTTTTGAATCATGGTATGCCAGATACGAAGATGTCTTTCTCAAAGATGGAGATGCATTGAAAGATGAAGAAAAAGTACGACTGCTAGTGCGCAAATTATCTGGGTCGAATGTGAATTATGCATCATGCTAAAGACTCAAGCGTAAACTTAACAGATGATTGTGCGAGAAATGGTGTACCAACGGCGCCAGCTTCGATTTCACGTAGAATTCATCTATTGCAAAAACAAAATTTTTGTTGTGTGGATTGAAGTTTAATTTTAATTACCATAACTGCCAAAAGAAAAGATTTCCCATATAATATAATTTATCTCTTAGCTGAGGTGCCAATTAAAACCATTAAATTGATGTCAAGTACGCCTTGTTATTTATTAAATTTCCACAAAATAAAATAAAACAAAAGCAGTTTCAATTCGTTTCTGCTTCCAGTTCTTCTCAAAAGCTCTGCTCTGCTCAATAAGTCACAATGAAAGAAAGAATTAAGCAAGATGTTTCTTTGACAAGTGCAAAACAGTAATGGGCTAATCAACGTCAGAGAAACGAGAGACAACGTAATTTTGTGTAAATTGATTTATTTTTTGTTCATTCTTTCTTGCGCTGAATATACGGAATATGTACTGATGAAAATGTTCGTGTTTTGTATGTGCAATGCGTTGAAGGAGCAGAAAGTAGGTGTATAATGGGGGTGGGTTGGGTTGTTTTGGTGCTGTGGGGTTTTCTGTGACTTAACACTCGACTTTACATTACGGAAAAATAAATAGACTTATTTCGCGGAATTTCTGAGCGCGCATTGTCGTCGCATTATGTGTAAAATTGTATATACACCATTTGACGTATATTTACCGCGGAAGCGCTTATGTTTTGTTGTTGTTGTTGTATTTCTGTATAATTATGTTCGCTCAAGTGCGCGCGCGCCCTCCTGCGAGCGTTGATCAAAGGAACAAAATACAATGAACGCAAAAAGTCGAGTCGTCGCATTTTCGCATCTTTAGTCGGGTGCAGCTGGTGATTTTAAAGACGTTACAAAAACGGTATGTAACAGAATAAATAGTTACAGAATAGAGGCATTCAGGAACGACGACGGAGACGTCGCAACTTGTGTCGTCTACGTGGAATGACAATAAACGCTAGAAAAACGTGTTCTTGCGTACACTTCCTTATTTCTATGTAATGTAATTAACTTTAAGTGCAATTTTAGTAATATAAATATAAACAGACAAAGTTCTTTGTGAAATAATTGTGAAAAGCTCATTTAATCTCAATAAAATGTAGATTTGCTCTTTCCCAGGAACGTTGCGACACAATATAAAGCATTTCACAATATACCCTCAAAGAAATAAACGTAATCCATCGCTGAACCTCTTTCTGAACAGCAATTATCTAAGTTCGATGTGAAAAGGCGCAACAAGTCAAGCGTAAACGTAACTATACCAAGAATTCCATTCTCATCTTAAGCGAAACATCTAATTCACCATAAAACGTGCAAACGTTTCTCATTTTGTTGTTTATTGATATACTCGTATATTATTTTAAATGTGCGGGCATGCATCAATTCAAGGGAAAACATGCACTTGCACATTGCCCCCCCACACACACATACAAACACTAAAACAAGACCATTGAATACGTATATACGGACCATTTCGAAGTTTATTGCTCGATCTGTTCTGTTTTGCACAAACTCGAAACTTTATCAAGTGTGTGGTGTGTGTGTGTTCGCGCGTGCTCGGAAAATTCATTTATCATTTGGACGAAGCTGAGTTGCGCTTTTCCAAATTGCACATATTTTTGGTGTCGGGTGCCGCAGACTACGGCAGCGCACAATGGATCGAAATGGTTTTGAACGTATAGTATTTAAGCAAGGTTGGGATTTTTGATAATTCAATTATATATTGGATTTCAGTTAAACATCAATAACACCTTTTCACGTGTAAGATAGCGCACTAATTAAGTTAAAAGTAGTTTCAAGATTAAAAGACCGTTCCAAACCGGTTAACTGATTTCCGGTTAAAAAGACCCGTCCCGTTAGAAAGACCGCTTTCATTTAAAGAACGGTCCAACTTGGAAAATAACTATCCAATAAAAAACCGACCGTTTTTAAAAGACCGACTTTTCATAAGAATTTAGGATTATATAAGTTAAATATTTCTTTAAATATTTGAATCCGCAAGTTAATTCTTATAAAAAAACACCTCCATTTTTTTTGGAAACCGATCGAGCTTTCAAAATGTACGCGCCGAGTTGGACCGGTTTTTCGGTCTGCACCGGTTTTTGGTCTGGACCGGATTCTCGCTCTGGACCGGTTTTTCGGTCTGGACCGTTTTTTTTGGACTAGACCGGTTTTTCGGTTAACCGTTGTTTTTATAATAGTTAATCGATTCCAAGAATTTTGAATTTAAACAGCACTAGTTAATAGTAAACTTTAGGGAATTAAAGTGCGTTTTAAAAAAATATCTTTTAAAGTGCAACCGTTTTAAAATATTTACCAACATAAAAATTTGGTGAAATTTTAATAAATGCTTAATCGCTGGATTTTAAACAATATCAAAACATAAAAAAATATAGTATTTTTGGCGCATTGTCAAAATTTCTAGCGACACAATTTCTAAACCAAAATTAAAATATAAACTGACGCGACAGAATTTCTGAAATAGGAAATTTTCCACATTAAAAAAATTCTGACACGACAGAATTTATATTTGCCCGCATTTCAATTTAAATTTAGAAATTCTGTCGCGACATAATTTCTTAAATTACTATTATTTCTGAAATTAATTGTAAGAAGGCCAATCAAAATTGTGTCACGTCACAATTTTTCAACATTATTTGATATTTTTTTTGATAACATTTTTGTATATAAAAAGATGGATGATTTTGAAAATGAGAAGAACTTGTGTGAGAACGAAAAAAAAAACACCAGAAAAACGTAATTAAAAGACACCACCAAAGATGGCTGTGCATTGTTCGGATGAAAATGTAAAAAAATGCCCCTGTGGAAAAGAATCTGTGCTTGTGGGATGTGCGTTCATGAAAACCAAGATTTCATAAAATGGCGTCACATTTCTGATTCTTTTTACGAATTGATTTCTCAAGACCAATTAAAAGTTAAGTGGTAGGCATTAAGCTGTACGTTCCGTGAAAAAGCCGAACTGTAAGCAAAACTAAATCTGGTCAGGCAGCGCAAACGTTTATTAGATGGAAGTTTAGATATAATTTATATATTTTTCTAATAAGAATATTTTCCTGACATAAGGAGATATGGATTCAAAGTTTAAAAAAGACTATTTTCAAATTATTTTGGCAGTGTTTGAGGTCTGAATTATTTTTTACAGGACCGGAACCCGCCGTCGGAATCTCGATTTCACTCGGAAATTCGTGGGTTAGAGACCTGATGAAAAACGGTAAACTCTCAAACTGGACCTCCAGGACTGGCTGCGATATATCGAAGCTTTTCTTAAATAGCCCAGGGAGACGTTAACCAAATCTTATCTCGGCTTAGTTTGCGGAACATTAACAGGACACTGTAAACTTAATAGGTAACTGGAATTTTCCGACAGTTCGTCTTATAGCAGGTGCGGTGAAAGTAAATCTTCGATTCCTTTTCTAGCCGAATACCCCACATTAATCCATCTAATATGTATAGTTTTTCACTTACACCAGATTTCCCGTAATGAACTCCATCGCCTTCCTCTTGGGAAAAGCGCACAGTTCACTAATAAATCTGGCAGATTCCCGGATTGCGACCGTCTCTATAAAACTGGGAATAGTCTCTGTGGGACCGTATTCCATCCCCTCATCAAATTATTTTCTGAGCTTCTACTCCTTTTCATTATACCTGATAAATAATATTTTTGTTTTTATACTTGTTTTTAACAAGACATAATTTTTTCGTTAATATAATGGGGATTTTTAATTACATTTCGTAATAAGGGAAATATCGCATACATCCATTAAATGACTATAGGCCCGCTAAAGTTTATCCAAAATAAGATTTAAAATCAGTGTTACTTTTTTATTGCAATAATACAATTTAATCCTGAGCTTTTCTAGCACTGCCCGGAGGCCGGAGATTTAATCTAAGGCCCGAAGATTCCGTTTGAAAAAAAAACTCTGTTGGCAACCCTAGTCACCCAGCATAATTGTGTTTTCGTTTTGTCTGATCGTTATCATCGTCCAAAAGATATCATCAGCACATTCAACAATTTTAGCACAATTTGGCAGGAAAACCAATTTATTTTTGAAATCTTGAGACATTTTTACATTTGTGTGTTTTGTGATTTTTATGTCAATAGTTAAGTGTCGTATATGCGTCTGTGATAATTATCACAGTGCCGTGTAATACATGGCACAGATGCATCTGTGGCAGAACCAGATATTTTTTATCTGTGCACAGACGAAAATATGTGGTTTGTACAGCCCGTGTAAAGTGGTTATCTGTGACAAGATGTTATTCAACAAATTTGCATATATTGTTACAGTTTGCCACAGCTCAAATATGTGCCTTGCACAAATCGTCTAATGGCACCTTAAGTATAATTTAAAATGAATAAAAAATTACGATTTGGAAAAATGAAATACAAAATTCATTTTAATCTTCAAAAGATTTTTAATTTTATTAAATATTAAAGCGCTTTTTTCTTTAATATTTAAAAAAACACATTTAAATGAAAAAATATTTTTTTTTTACTTTCTTTTAACTTAACTTCGTATTTGTGATTAGAAAAATTCGAAAAATGTTACCAAATGTTAACCACTGCACCATCTCCCTATTCATATGGGTCATTTTCTTGCTAATGGTCAGCCGTAGAGACATAGTGTGACATGTTCACTATCGCCTCAACTGTACCCCACAAGTAATAATCCAGGGAATTACAATCGGGGCTGAATGGGGGCCACAAATCCGTGGTAGCAAATATATTCGTACAACTTGGACTGGGATTTTCCCAGGCACAAACTGCACACAGACCATGCACGAGAACTGCACCGTGATTGCATGCTGATTACGTGCAATATTTGCACGTAAACTGCACTCAAGGTGCACCTCAAGTCTGCGTGCCAACATTGCGTGCTTTTTTTGTTTCAAATCTGCCCTGCGTGCATAAAAAAAATATTTTGTTATAAATTAAAGAGTATATTTATGTTTTTATAGTAACAGGTCCATAAATCCAAAATTTGATGATCATTTGATGATCATTGTGAGTGTCTGGTAAATCTCTAACTAATTATAAGCTCGTATTTTCTTATTTGAGTTTCATATTGAATTACTTCGGCATCGTTTGTGCGAATCTCGTTTGAAATAGAACAAGATTTTAGCCATGAAAGAACGGACAGGCAGATTACTTGCAAACTGTGTCGCCAATTCTCTTGGGTGCACAGAATGTTATACGGGTGCGCTTAAGTTTTTACGTTGACTTTATTTTGTTCAATCAGGAGCTGCCGTATTCTGAAGATAACGGTGTTGTACCCCAAGTTCTCACGCACTGCTAAACAGATTGGTGGACCTTGATGCGCTCATATCGCTCAACAGGTCCCTAATTTTCGTCCCACCGTCCAGATTCATTTTTTTTTTATTTTTAACAAAGGCTGGTGTTCTTTGGCTTGCTGTGTGTGGTCAGCGGTGAAATGCTCCTTATTATCCAACTTATGTACTTTTTAGCTAGCTCGTAAATTTGAAATAATTTCCAAAGGAGATTTTATGGCGCGTAGCGAATAGACGATTGCTGCTCTTCTATCGTATTTTTCATTCATTTCGATTCCAATTGTACTGTTTTTTTGCAGTTTTTTTTGATAATTTAAGGGCTTTGCTTTTTGACAGGGTATTTATAAAAAACAAAAGCCTACTTTATAATAAACCAAATTAAAATCTCTTTGGATTCATCAAATCTTACCTTATAAATTATCAGGCGATATATCCAAACCCTAAACACAACAAAAGTTCGAAGAAAATCCTTTAAATTTCTTTAGTCATACTAAAGCATTTTTAGCATTAAAAATAACAACAACAAAAACAAGCTAACTTGGCATTAAAGCTGGTTAACTGGGTTCCTTTCGTTTTTTTCGGATTAGCCATGTTTGTGATCATTCTATTCATGGTCAATGCTATTCGATAGGTGGCTCTTTGCTACCAATTGGCCATCTTATTAGGGATGTAGTGGAGGTTTTTTCTTATTACGAAATAAAATCACCCTTAAGAAAGGATGGGTTAAAAATTATCCTTTTTAATAGCTTTAAAAAGTTTAACAGTATATACCAGGCTAAAAAAGGGAACTGTATGTAAACTTTTTTGCCTTAGGAATTACCCTCCCTTTAAAAAAACACTGTCCCTAAAAATATAAAGGAGGGAATTTTAAACTTTTTTTTAAACTCAAACTTTGCACATAGACTTTTTTTCGCCTTTTATGCCTTCTCAAAAATACTCTACTTTGACGTCAGTGAGGAGGCTTAAGTACACATACGAAGGATGCAATGATTGCTAAGCTGTGCTGTTTCCTCGGAAACTCCCATGATCACCCGTTACAGACTGGATTTGTAGGTAAACGTTTTGGATAACTAAATGAGTATTCTGCAAGAGATATTGGTCCACTCTTGTCGTTATAAAGATACGAGGGTCGTCCGATAATAACTCAGCCTACATTAGATTTTTTATTAGAAAAGTGGAGATTTATTTCTCAACATAGTCTCCTTTTAGCTCGATGCACTGAACCCAACGATGCTCCAACTTCTTTAACCCCTCAGAAAAGAACGTTTTCTGTTGGTCTGTAAAAGAGACCTCCGTGTCGGCGATGACCATATGACTCGACTCAAATTTCTGCCCGGCGAGTGAATTTTTCAAGATTGGCAACAAAATGAAGTCGAACGGGACCAAATCTGGATAATACGGTGGATGGTGGTTCATTTCTTAACCCAATTTAAACAATTTGGCCGTGGCGTTGTCATGGTGGAAAAGTACTTTTTTCTTCGGCAAATGGGGCTGTTTTTTTTTGCAATACGTCATCGAATCGGCCAAATTGTTTGGCATAGTAGAACCCTGTGATTGCTTTGCCTTTTAGCAGGTAGTCAATGAAAATTACACCTTGTGAATCCCAGTTCATCTTTCCTGTCGATGGGACAGTCTTCGCCTTCTTCGGAGCACGTTCGCCGTCCAGTTTCTTCGTTTTAGGCGTGTACCAGTGGATCCATGTTTCGCCGAAAGCTTTCTCATGCCCAAAATTGTATGCAGGATATGACACAAGCATTTTTTTGAGATGCCTGCTGTATTAGCCAAATCGCGCACTTTTAATTGTCGGTTTGCCAATTTGAGTTGGTGGATTTTTTTCACGTTAGCCTTCATGGTAGTCGTTATCGAGGCACCTGGACGTTGCTTATCAAAAACTGACGTTGCACCACGTGCAAACTCGTTATTCCAATTTTTGATGGTCACCATCGAAGGAAAAGAGTCACCGTACACAGATTCCCTTCCGAAAACAAGAATCGAATCATTTGCTCTTTTTCGATTTTTCTTGCTTCCACATGCGGTCATAACAAAATTATGAGAACGTACTACACCATAGTAAATTTCTCTTTCGATAGTGGTGCCATAGGGCTGTAAGGCTAAGTATTTACCAAAATGCCTGCCCTTGTATTATCTTACTGAGGTTGGATTATCTATCAGGCGAGTTCGAATCAATTATTCTAGTTGGGGTCCAACATCTTATAACCTCAAAAGAATGCGACTAAGTTGATAATGTAGGGTCATCTCTTTCAGAACTACATACATCTGAGAGAGTTTTCGGTTTTCTGGAAATGGGAGTTTAATAGTAAGGTCGTAAATGCATTGATAACTTGTCCTTAACAATATGTAGTTAAAAATGTCAAAAATTGGATGGCAGATAGAACACATCATAACTGAGCATAAAATCGTAACATGACATTAGAAAAATATAGACAGTTGTCCAAAATGTGGGAATTTTCCACATACTTTGACAATTCCCAAACTCATATTTGGAGAGATTGGGTAAAATGTAAAGATGTCATTAATTTTAGAAACAACCATTTATTCAATCCAATTATAACGTATGGCTTATGCTCAGACGGACTATTGTATTATATATATTATATATAAACAACCATTTATTCAATCCATTTATTTGTTATATTATTTTTCTTTCAAAATAAGAAGTTTCATACAAATTCTAAATATTAAATATGTTTCGATTTTCTGCTCAGTCATGATGTGTTTGTGGGGGCAACACCTTCAGACCTTATTTGTTTGCAGAACTTTATTAGTATTCCCACATGTTCTATCTGCCCTCCAATTTATGACGTTGAGTTACGGGACACCCTGTATATCATGGGCAGTTGTTTATCTACTTTCACGAAAAAAGTCATAATATGTATAACATCCCATTTAACCTAAAGAACACAAAACTAATATTTTTTTTAAATCTGATGCGGACAAATATTTAAAAATACGAAAATTGTACCGCATAAAAAAAACAAGCAAAACCAAGAAAATTTTAAACTGATCTAATCCAATCGTCAGTACTATTTATGGTCGATTCTATATTGTTGTTATAGCGATTTGATACGAATTGGCCATAAAATTTAGACGAGCAGACATATGAGCCAAGACAGCTTCGCCAACAACACTATTTCATTAGACATAAGCGCTACAGTC
>JAAAKO020058478.1:0-10461 GCA_010015015.2 Bolitophila cinerea | reverse complement strand
TATACTTAATAAGCCAATAAGTAATTTTCCTTTTTTACATTGCCGTACCCCTACTCTTAATTTTAAAATGTTGGTAAATATGAGGCAATATAGTTCGATTTTTATAAAAATAAATAAAGTATAAATAATATATTTTAATTTTAAAATATCAGAAAAATTATGTACTTTAAAATTTGTTATAATCTGACAATTATTACAAAATTGGGTTAAAAATACAATTTAAAAAGCGCGTTCGGATAGCCAGACTTACTAGGACTGGCTATTAGCACGTACAAAATGACGATTTTTTAGAGAAAGTGCAACGAATAGCAAAATATATAAACTTTTTTTTTTAATTATAATTTTTTCTCAATTCAAAAAAGGAAATTTATGTTCAGCCCATTTCATTAATTTCATTTTAATTACCTCTTATAAATTATATTTTAAACGTACAAATACAATGATATACAAATTATAAGGTACTGTAAAATTCATTCTTTAAATATAATTTATCTAATGCCGTCATAGAATCCTGGAGATTTTAATAAAAACTTTCTAAATCAAGTTAATAATAATAAGTTATCTCAGGAAATCTGGTGAAAATGGATTATTTCAAAGCAATCAGGTTTAGCGCTGATTTGGATAGCGTCTAACTGGGCTTCTTTAAAATATTTTTGATATTTTGCAACCAGACCTGGAGGGAGGTAAAGATGATGGAAAACGACCATCTGCTAGGATTTTCTGAGTGAGATAAGTATTCCAGCGTTGGTTTCCGCTCGTGTTCAAGGTATTTCAATATGGGTCTTTACCAGGGACTAGAATATCAAGCTTATCAAGCTTACATATAGAACAAGCGTGTAAGCTCCTGCACATCTATATATCCGTCAAAAAAAAATTTTTAGAGGTGCTTGGCTGTGTAAGTAAATGTTGATATGCCTGTGAATCCCGTCCGATTTCTAGAAACGAGAATTGCATAGAATTAAAAAAATTGGAAAGTTGGCAGGCTCAAAAGTATTTCTAAAGCGGACATCGGAGTAGTTTGAAATGCCATTGAAACGTTTCGAGTTGACAAAATTATTATTATTAACGACCGTTAATAGAGGCATAGAGATACATTAAAGTCCGATGATGGCTACGTAGAACAATAGTAAACCACTTAAGAAAAAAACACCAGGTTAAAAGCGTCCTACAATGCCAGAAGACGTTTAGAAACTCTCTAGATGTGGTTTATCTTGTAATAATGGACCTTACGTGTAGTACATCCCATAACAAACGCATTTTTGAATATTTCTTTAGAAAATCAACCTTTGAGAGGTTCCTCATCCAGACCCATAAAACGAATTTGAATACAAATTCAACCAGCTTTATGGCAAAAGGGCAGATGGGAATATTTTGGGAGAAAGTCCTATTTTTTGAGAAACCTTCCCACCTTAAGACACTTTAAACGAAATTTCATTCCAATCTCACAAACCATATGCCAAAAATCAAGATAGGAATTCTGGTTGGAAGTTATATTTTTTAGGATGGGTTCCTCCTCAAGACTATTTAAAACGAAGTTTTATCCGACGGTTTTTTATCATATTTCTTTGACATTGAGACATCCTGTAAAATAACTTTCTGACCAAACAAAAAAGTTGAAGTGTGCATTTATTATTAGTAAGTGAAGTAAGTAAAAATAATTTGATGGAACCCTGAAGACTTTTGGAAATATTTGTGAAGAATATTCCAAAAAAGGAGCGCTAAACTTTGAACTGTGACATTGGCAATAGCAGTTACCAAAGTCTCCGTTGAGAACTGCGCAAATTTAACAAAACCGACACGAACTGCTACTTTTTGGCAGCGACAGTTGAGATAATTGTCGTCAACTGTTGAGGCACATGCCACATGGCAACTGTCACCAACTGGCATTAAAACATCAGTCAATGTAATCATAGCAGAAGAATTCGACCTTTTCGTGGTTAAAAAAAGGAAAGCTTTTTTTAAGAAGCATAATCTCATTGGCATAAGCAAGAGGAAAGAAACCAACATTGAGTATAACAATAAAGTCATTGAAAACCATGCTACATAACAAATCCTACAACTGACTTACAATAATAAAAGTGCTGCATATTGAAATTTTTTTTTTTGTATAAATTACCTAGTTCCAAGAACAATTCCTAAAATTATAGACAATAAAACAAAACTATAACAAAATAAATTAACATTTGCATGTATTGTTAAATGTTTTTTTCAATATATATATTATATGTATATGTTATATTTTACTTGAATAATATTAAAATACAGATTAAAGATACATCTAAAATCATAAATAATTGAAATAGCCATCCAGGTGGTCTGTTTTTGACACAAGGATTAAATAGTTTATGCTCTTTTAATTTAATTATTAAACGCAAATTAGAAATTAATTTTTAATGAAAAAAATCTATCATTTCTTTTAATTTTTACGGTACACTTAAGATGACCTCGTTACTGATATATTTAAATAGTAATAACAAAAAAAAATACAATACAATCATTATATTTATATATATATATATACATCATTTTAAGTTTCAGTTATTTGTATATATTTCAGTAAAGCAACCGGAATCTCGTATCATGCTTCGAAATGACGTACCATAACAAGGGAAAATGACTTTAATACAAAGCGAGTATATGAATCTGTGTGAATGTTCAGGAAACCATTAAATTTAGCGAGAATCATTTTTCATCTATAGCAATAATATGGTATACATAGAAAAACAGTATATAGTCGTATAATATAGATATATAACATACATATAAATATAGACTATACCATTTTCACGCGCTTGCACACAAACGTCTCATGCATTTATGAAAGTAATTTATGTGTTCTCCGTTATTTTCATTAACTCTTTTCGAGGTGAAACGAAAGAGTCAATTTTCCTAAGAGCTTTTATCATTCTTCATACGCTTTCTTATATATATATAGCATATTCTTCCATTTGGTACTTGTACACACAAACACAATACATTGTGTGTGTAAAATATGTTTTCCGATTTTCCTGTGTGTACATAAATGTATGTACACCACTTTATACACACCACTCGCGAAAAACACAGAAACAATGGGGTGTATATTGCACACTTTAAAGAGTGTATATATTCATATGAGATTTATAAGTACATCACACGTTTATAGGGGATGTTGTATATTGTATATTTGTAACGCGTAAGCATGTAACGGAGGGGTTGAAAAGCAGTGCGTAAAACGTATGGAAATTTGAAGAAAAATATATAAGAGAAACAATGATATTGTTTATGTTTGCATTGTCACACTGCGGTGTATTTCATTTTTATGATTTATATCTAATATAAAAATATATTTATTTATATTATATCATTATAACATACCACACACACATACATACACACGCACACACACACACACACATAAAAGAACCAGTAATAACGATACATTTTCTAACTCCCATCTTGCAGACCGTTGAAGACTTGGAAAATCAATGTAAGAAAGGCGGAATCGAGATAGTAACAAGACAATCATTTCTGTCCGATCCAACGGACGCCGTTAGGAATTTACGGCGACAAGACGCTCGTATTATTGTTGGCCTTTTTTATGTAGTGGCTGCCCGACGGGTACTTTGCGAAATGTACAAACAACAACTCTTCGGCAGAGCTTATGTGTGGTTTTTTATTGGTAAGTGAATATTTATACGAATGCAATTATTATTATATATATATATATTTAGTGTTCGTCCGCCTGTTGTATAGTTTATTTTATTAAAAAATTAAGGTGTGGAACAAGCGTATTATTTATGGAGAGAAACATAAAACATATTTATATATATTTAACATTATTTTTATTTTGTTTTGAATACCTCACAATTTTTTTATTGCAAACGCATATAATGATATTTCGCGTATTTTTAGAATATGTATATATGTATAAATACATTTTATATATAATATACAACGTTTCCATAAAACCAAAATAACACAAGGGACATAAAATCAGGCAGTCTTATAATATTACGTATTACGTTCACTTATTTGTAGTAAATTCTGCTTACATAACGTCGAACAACGAGCAAGGACGTTCATGATACAAAAATGGTCTAGCACGCATAAGCCTGAAGTGTTATGCCGTTCATGCTGCCTGTAAAATCAAAGCGTCGCACTGTGGGGAGAAATGAAGCTTTTTTGCAAAGTATCCGTAAAATTGACACCGCCCAAAATAAAACATATTAAATTTTAATGGATTAAAATATATTGATCATAATTATAAGATAACGTATATAAAAATATTAAATAAAAAATAAAAAGTAAAAAACTTTGTATAAAAAAATTCAAAATTAGTAAAAAAAATAATAAAAGGTATTCTTAAAAAATCAAAAAAATGTTTATAAAATGTAGGTGAATATATTGACTTTTCCATCGAGCTTCACCACTCAAGTAATATTTAAAGCTTTTTAAAAGGCACACTATTACTGAGACATCTACTCAACAACCACACTCTGCCTAAACAAACTTTTATGTTGTACAAATTATGAAGAAGCGAACTCAGATCAATCCAAAGATCTAGTACTATAATGAATGTCCAGATACAAAAAAAAGTGTGCTTTTGCGTCTTATTTATTTTGTATATGCATATGGAAATGCATACATATTTAAGACGCAAACTCGCACACATGGAAACATTTGTTTGCGTTTTTTTCAATTGCATACTAGATTTTTGAGTTACAAACTAAAAAAAAAAGCATGCCTAGGTTTTTTTTCATCAGCGAAACGTAATAATATAACTCCAAGCTTTTTTAGCTTATCATAGTATATTTATGAACTTGAATGTATGAAAAAAAAATATTTTTTTGTAACCTTTTCGAATTTATTTAACAAATTTCTAAATTGCTTTTTGAATGTTTTTTCAATTATTTTGACATTGTATTTGATTTTTTATAAATTAAATATTGAATTATATTTTTAACAATATATTATGAGCCAATTTTAATAAATATTTTTTTATGCTAATATATTTCAATCCAAAGTCATAATTACTTGAAAAAATATCACAAATTATCAAATTTAAACATGCAAAACAAATTATACGTCAAATAAAAGCTTATTATTTTAAAAAATTTAAATGTTTTTTAAAAAAATAATTGTTTTGTATAAATGCACTACAGATCGCTCTGTTTTTGTACACTTTTTGTCAAAATAGCGTAGCTTGGTTATTAGAGTGGACTTTTATTAAATTATATTTAATTATTTTTGGAATAAACATCTTTTAAATAAATAGATGATCGCACACAGGTCTAAATGATGGACCCCTTGTACTATTCCGTACTATAGGCAAAATCAACAATCTTACTGAAACCATTTGATTTTTTGCTTAAAGCTTTTTTATGTTTGAGCGTAGGAAAGTCGTCGGTTTTAGGAAGAAGCATCCTCATGTAGACAACCTTACATATAAAGTGTTCTACGATTATATACCATTTCCTCTCCCAGATCACACACTCTATAAATTGCGGAGCTCTGATCCAAAGTTGACTAACACTTAAAATTAATCTCTTAACCTGACGATCTGGGCTTCTGATGCAGTGTTTAGAATGTCGGTATTTTGCAGATTCGTTCCACATACTTTATAGTATGCTTTTGACTTTGTATCTGACCTCCGTTCTAATAGTCATATAAGATCTTCATGCTGATGTTTTCGGTCCATTCCTGTCATTGATTGTACCATTTCCTACCCTTTCGTTGGCCTTTTAATTTCCAGAAAAATAGAATTTTAAGTACTTTTAAGCATTATTAACATATAAAAATGTAAATGTTCAGAAAATATAAAATGTTAAATGAAAATAATGTATTAAATATTTTTTAATTAAATTATCGATATCAAACATTTTATTTATTTATTCATTTTTTTTATAAATAATATGTTTCTTTCTATTTTCTAATTTAAGTTTAGATTAAATGACATAATAAAAGAAACTTCAACAAAAAACTTTACATTTTACCATTATGATTTCTAAAAATATGAAAATACTAAGTTTGAGCTGGATCGATAAGATAAGTGGAAGTGGGTTAAAAAGGTGTCAAAAAATCTATCGACGGTCATATACTAAATTAGGTTAAATTAAAAATCAAGTAATATTATAAATTTATTCTAAAGTTTATATTTTTTTATATAACATGTCTCCCCACTGTGCGCCGCCAACGACGACGACGTTATGATAAGCTTTTTCAGACATTAAATATCGTTCCAATAGAAACAAAGAGAGGGGGCGATAATATCCCTAAACACTCCCAGGCACAGCAGACAGCACAGCTCAACACACAGCGACATTTCTAAAAGAATAATTTCCATACAAATAAAATCAAACAATAAATCAAAAGAATGAGTCACAATTGGAGCCTCACAAAAAAAACTTAAGTAATTTCATCTAATTCCGGCATGCTAAATGAAGAACAAATAGTATAACATAAATTTAACTCAGGGAACGAGCATGTACGCGTATCCGGTTATATTATATTTATCTCGGAAATGGCGCTTGAGCTTAGCCGTAAGATTTGTGGCTTAGCTTTTTGATGACAGAACAAAGATATGAAAATATAGTTTGTGTTTATGGTCGTACCTGTTTCATTTCCCGGGAGGTTCAAGACTCTTGTAGCTCGAAAGAATGAATTTTCTGTTTACGAAATATTTTCAAATATCTTTTTGTATAAGTTGTTGCTATCGAGGAGTCAAATAAAAACAAAAATAGCGTTCTAGTGTAAAACTTTTTTTTTGTTATTCAATTATTGACTTACATCATTACCCATTTCCTTTCAAATAAAATCAAATTAAACTGTTGGGAGCGGTTCAATATTATTATCTTTCAATAAAAATGTCACGCTACAGATTTAACGTGTCTCTTGCAGAATGAGCTGATGGCTCCAATATGAAGCTATTATTGAAAGGGCTAAGAACAAGCAAAAGTCTTTCACAGTAAATCTTGAAGAATACGTCCACATTCAATTATTTTCTATCTATTTCGAGCTCCGATTTCTTGATAACACGAAATAATTTACGTATTGATTGTTTCACCGTTTTAAAACTCTCCAAATATAAAACAATCAATTAAATTAGTTCCACTGCAGAAGTTCATTGAGTACACAGAAAATTATAAATTCCGAAATAGAATTATCGACCCCTAAGACAAACGAATCACAGCTCGAGCTACCGCACCACCGCCTATGACCTTCAGACGTTTATGAACGCAGACTCGCACATTAGTTCTACAGAATATATATTTTTATCATATGTACTCGTATATATGAAATATGTATAACCTATTTTGAGCATATATATATGTACATAATATATAACTTTGAAGTTGAGGATAATAATAAAATATTTATTATTCGTTTAAAAAATATTGTCCATAAATACGAATTTACGTATATTTGAATGCGACGGAATGCATCTTTTATTTTAGTTTCTCCTTTTACAGTTTGGATTCGTAATTTCATAATTGCAAATGGCATTATAAATGAGCTGTATACACTAAAAGCTTTGTGTGGTTTTGCTAAGGCAAATTGACGTTATGTGCATTGTGACAATTATGGGTTGAGATATATATATATATATATATAATATATGCTAATTTATAGCTGCACTTCCCACTTGTATGAGAACTGTTAAATAATAAATCCACTTAGACTTGAAAGTGCGCAGCATAATGGGAACACATAGCAACCCTTATCCGGTATATATCCTTGTACGTCTAGCTTCTAGCAATATTTTTAAATATGACCATTATCTTTTAATCAAGATAGATACAACAGTAAAATAGTTAGTTTAATGGTATTTTCATGGTGCTCAATTGCCAATAAGGTGATTTTGTATATACCAGAACAAGACAATATATTTTGTTGAACTAATATTTTAGTGGTTTATCATCATTTGAGGTTAAATATTGATACAAAAATGGGTTATATTGCGATGTGTTAATTCTTTATCTGGCTAGGTTTTCGTGGACTCAATTTTAACATTATATTATACTAAAACACCACTATTCACTGAAGAACACGATTTATTTAATAAACTGAATATATTAAATAAATTTAAACTTTAATAACAGACAATTTGACAAAACATTTTTAATAATTAGAATGGCCAGGAACTAGCGGTAGAAAAGTCTTTTATAACATTTTTTCCTACTAGTTTCCACTAATAATTGGAATACATTTTATACTTTATTAGGGTTAGACTTAATATCCTCAAAAAAACAAATGGAAATCCTCTTGTCAGGTTGGTTGGCATGATAAGAAATTATTCATAATATTTAGGTTGACCTTATTCAGCCTTTATTCAGGTTGACCTTATTCAGGTTGTTTGTTTTTATAAGGACTGCAACTGGGGATTTTGTTTATAGATTCTTTGGTAAAATATACGCAAACGTGAGCATATGTTTACAGAAACTACAATTTTTAATACCAAAATTGTTAAATTGTTAAATTACACAATTTGAAAAAAAAAAAACAGAATATAATAAACGCTAAATTTTAAAAAACCTCATCGGAGAAAACTATGACTATCATATAGAAGGAACGCAAATAAGCTAAAATAATTTAAATCAGGTATAATCTATAAAACAGCTGAAGAAGTACTTACTTTTACTATTTTAGATGAACTCATGGTGTAGGTGGACATTTTTATATTATTCGGTGATCAAAAAATATTTATTCTGGAAGTCGATTTTCAGATATTATTTTTTTATTATTGGATACATATTTTGATGCGCTTTTTTATTTTATATAGCGTTTACGATAAAATAAAATTTCGTCCAACAAAAAATTGAAATCGACCAAAAAAATGTGGTGAGCTTTGCGCAATTTATAAAAAAAAAAACAATTTACTTTGAGTGGTCATTTATGTTTTTCGAGAATGTTTTTTAATTTTTTAAGTGTATATTTTTTTAAGAAATATATTTTTAATATATTTTGTCGTTTTTATTTTATAACCATAATTACGTTTATCAGTATTTATTACGATTAAAGTTTCTCTTGGAAACTAGTGTCAGGTTCCATTTAAAAAGATAAAATTTTATTATAGAAGCAGTAAGTTTTTTAAAAAAAAGAACACTATTGAGAGTTAATTTCTGGTGTGTTAAACTAGATATTATTAAGACATAATCCGTGAAAATTTTAACTGTATAAAGATTTCATTTTTTTATACAACAGGTGCACTAATACACGTTAAGAATATACAATTGCGATGAATAATATACAATCCTGCATTTAATATTCGCATTTTACATTTGTGGCAATACTTGAGCTCTGACCAAAATCAATGAGACCAATTGGGAAGGAATATGTTATAAGATGCAAATATCTGCGTACCAATATAGTTGTATATATGTTATTTTATCATTAGATAGGATCGTGATTATGTACGAACTTGACAATATTGGACGCATATGAATATATTATATAACCTCAAAAGGGATGTGTTGAAAAAGGTTGTGACATTGACACAAATATATACATATACAGCAACAACCACACACACATACTACTATACAAATACTATTGGATACTGGTATTGGGCACCGATATAAAAGGACAGATTTTTTTGAAATGGGTAAATTGTTTTTCAGTATGGCCATTTTGGATGTGTTCCGCGCTTAGCCCATCACAAGTCCGTTCAATGATTGCTTTCGACATCCTGGAATATTATAATGTGATGTGTGTTATTATTGCGTTACCCTATTTTTGACCTCAACACGCGAAGCATTTACAGTCATGCAGTCTAGCGTATAGTCCACAGTATGCAAAATTATCACTTATTTATTATTTATTCAGACAGTTATAATATTCATAAATTTACTTTTATTTGTATTATTATTAGTATTTGTATATATAATAATTTAAATAAATTTTCATAAGAATAAATAAGATATTGCAATAATTTTTGTTATATATAAAATTACCGGCGGGCGCTGCGTAAAGAATGATTACCCATTTAAACTAATTCTTTTTAATACGTATACTTATTTAATATAATTTTCGCCAAACTTTTTTGTTATAATCTGCTTTCTTATTACAGGACATTTAGATTTCATCAGTCGAGGATCTTATGTTGTTCAATCATCGACTTTTTGCAAACTTAGATGTTATTTAGTATTGTTTTTACTTTTCTATAAATAGAATACACTTCTCAACACAATTAAAGCAACAGCAATAGTTACAGAGTGAAAAATGACATTTTTGTTCTAACGCCTGTGTAATGTTTGATTAATACTCGTAAATGTCGGTTAAATCTTAAAGATAAAGTCGGTGTGTGGCCGCAAGCGGCAGAGTTAAATCTGCTAAAAGAAACCGCCATTGCTTTTTTATTTACTGGCGTAACAATTAATAATTATAATATACTAATAATAGTTTCATTTCTTACGCCATACTTTAACCTAATGGTTTCTAAATTGGGTTGGCGGAGAATGATTGTCCTTTTAATTCAGCTCG
>JAAAKO020058467.1:0-10461 GCA_010015015.2 Bolitophila cinerea | reverse complement strand
ATATATAATTTTTGAGATTTTGGACCATATTTAACAAAAAATGAACCTAAATGAATGGCACTTTTAATAAAAGCAGTTACAACTCAGACCAAAAAATAAATTTTAAAAAAAGTTATTAATTAAGTTTTTTTATTTTAATATTTTTTAATTTTTAATTAAAAATGACAAATTTTCCTATTTTTGAAATACACTCTTTTGATTTTATTTTTTTATGTAAATATCTATATCTGTGCCAATTTTCATAAATATTGGACACAAATAACGAAATTTATATTTTTTTTTTTCGATTTTTTATATATATGGTCAATAAAATTTAGGTAACAACTAAATAGGCTCTAAAATTGTCAAATTATCATATATAAAAAATGTGGTAAATGAATTTCAAGTAGACGATTTTTTCACTTTGACTTTTTGTTAAAAATTGTTAAAAATTCCAAAACTCATTTAAAAAAAATTGTAAAATTGTAAAAAAAATTCAAATAATTGAATTTATTCAAAATATTAAAAAAAACCTTTTCTTATAATTTTGATCTTTTAAAAACACGAAAAATATAATAAATTTTTGATAATACTATAGAGTTTTTATATATTATTTTTTAAAGTGATAGTTTTCAATAATATACAAATATTAAAACATTTTTTTGTGTTTTTGATGTTTATTTGCAATATTAGAATTACTGTAAATAAAAACAAACAATTTGTTGAAAAATGAACAGTTAATATACTGTTAAAGAAACTTTAATTTTACAGTATCAATATCAATATCACATTTCTTCTGATTTTGAGCAAAGAATTTAAAATGTATAATTTTTTTCGAATTGGATCTAACTTGTATAAGTACATAACCGAATTATATCAATATACTTAGTGTATTTGTTCTGATGTTTTTTGTTAAAATAAAATAAAAAGCGAAGCAGTGCGCCCAAGGAATTGTATTTATAAAAGAATGGATTTCTTATTTTGTTTACTTGTTTTTTTGTTGTTTCCGTATCACAAAATGCATCTACATAAAATAACATTTGTTTAAGGTGTTTTAGGGATAAACTTTAATGAAATTAATATCCAGTACAATTATATTTCATTTGTAATATTATAAATTTTATCAAGGAAGACTAATTAAATATATAATATGTCTATTGAAGTTAAAAACCAAAACAGAGTTGGGATCATCGGGTGTTAATGGGCTAGAGACTAAGGTGTTTAAGCTGATCTACAACAAAAATAATTGTTCGAATTAAGGATTGTTTCATAGAAACATATTTTTTTAGAAGTGTATTTTGTATAAGAAAACATTTTTTTGTCTCTAATTAATTTTATACTTTCTTTTTAACTATTATTATATTTTTATGCAATAAAAAACAACTATAGTATATTACTATATATGTATGTAAGCTTAAAGCTCTTTATATCTGTTTATAAGTAAATCAATTCTAAATCTGAATCATATAAAATGAATTTATTAAACTTATTCCCATTTTTTGTTGGTTCTATTAACACTTACATGTAATTATGTACCTTGTAAATCAGTACTTTTCTACGGACTCACGACAATCTTAAGTGTACACACGATTATGTACGAACTGATGTTTAGGATGGAAATGAAATGCTTAACTCGCGTGCTGTGTTTACCCTTTGCGACGCGTGACGTACGCCAAATAAAACCCGCACCCAGTATATTTGAATGCAAACATTTGTAATATATATATATATATATATAATATATAAGAGCATTTATGTATAACAAAATATATTTAAAGCATATGGTACTTGGCACAACGGCACAGGAAAAATATAAGTTCTGCCAGTACCTTTAAAACCGTTCCCCGGCATACTAGTGTAAACATGCGACAAAGCTTACCCTTTAGTATATGAAAAATTGAACTCTAATTAGAGGCGTTTTAAGACATTAAATTACACCGTTTGTATGAGTTATAGTCCTTTAGTATATGAAAAATTGAACTCTAATTAGAGGCGTTTTAAGACATTAAAGTTACACCGTTTGTATGAGTTATAGTCCTGGAAGAAACAGAAATAAGTAATATGCATACGAATTTAATTTTAAACATTTCATCGTGTGTGCCCGCGGTTTAGTTATGTTAGTCTGTGAAAGTGGTTATTTTTGAAATATATTTTCCAAGTATGGAAGTTGATTTAGGAACATTGTCATTTTATGATGAGCATAGTACCAAAGTGTTAATTTTAGAAACACTAAACAAATCGACGTTCATCGGAAGCAGGACAACGTCAACAATACAATGGACTATTTATTAGCGATCTGGTTTGTAGAAACGATGCTACCTGTGTTTAAATTTATAAAATATAATATTTAATAGTAGATTAAAATAAATCATGCCATTTAAAATACTATTGTGCTCAAATTTTTTTTACCATGAAAAAATTGTTGGTACTAAAAATGTAATATTCTTAACGTGATTAATTTATTGTTACTGTGATTTAATTATAACCAAAAACTTTTTTTGGTACCGTAAATACATAATTGTACCAAAAAAATATTGTCACAAACAAAAAATGTTTTGTTTTTGAGCACATTTTTGAGTTTATTTTTTGGAAAAAAAACCTTGTTTTTGTTGGTACAGTTTTTTGGTCAAATTTATTATTTAATTTTGGTTGAAATTTTATTTTTTACGGGACGATATTGTTTTTATTTTGCTATAATTTTAAAAAAAATATAGTTTTGTACTGCATTTTAATATATGTTTGTACTTAAGATAGTTTTATTATTTATATATGGGTTATTGTATTCAATTTATAAATATAAATTTAATATACATACAATCTTATTTTCAAACATACCCCAATATTAATATACGTTTATTTAAACGTAAGCATAATTTGTCTGTATTTATTTTCTGCATATATATAATATACAATTTATATCTATAAACCGTGATACTCCGTGGCAGGCCCGAGCATTGTACGAGCATAATATATGTAACTAATATGTATACTAAATCAACTTCTACATACGATAAAACTTTAAAGGTATATCCGTTGAGCTTGCCTTTGCTGAATAGTTCTTGTGTCCCATTTCGGTGAATGTTTTCTATTTAGTTTTTTTTTTATTGTTTGCTCCATATTATTAATCAAATTCAAGTATAGCAACATAATGTTATGCCTTAGATTAGACGAAGCTACAAAATTTCAATATTAGCTTTAAATGTTCTTTAAAAAGCGAAGTTGTTGAGTTACGTTCTCCCTCGTTGAGGTGCGACGACTTGCGGTCAGCCCTAATAGCTTTCTACAAACCAAATTACGCCTTTATTTTTCATCAAAGGTTATAAACCTTTGTCTCTAAAAGTCGCAAATCTTTATATAGTTGCGGATCCTAATGAAATAAAATATTCTTAAATATACTGGTAATTTCCCGTAAACACAAATCCCAAAAAATAAATTTGATGTTGGTCCAAAAACCTGCCGAAGGTACGGAGAGGAATATAATATTACCTTGCATCAGGTGATAATTTTCGGCTCCTGAGCTATTGTCAATTCTAGAGCTATTAATGTAGGATAAAACCACTTTTGTACTCTAGAGTTTGACTGATGATTTGGTATATCAATCCTATATGGTCTATTAAAGGTGAAAATTGGTGCTTATTGCCCACTTCGGTTCTCGAATCTCGAAAGTTCGATGACTTGCCGCTTAAAACCCATTTTTGATTTAAATAGCACATGTTGTATCAGATACTTTGATGTGACAAAAGCTTGTCAGGTATTGTTTTTATTTTTACTCTTAGTCACCAGAATATGTTTCCAAAAGTAAGCATTTGTCTGATCATCTAGCGACTTGTTGTCAGCCCAAATAGCGTTCTATAAAGTAAATCACACCTCTATTTTTTTTTATTTATTTATTTGGTGTCTTCGCTTATGGATTGAATTCCTTCAAGCTGGTAATTAAAATACAAAGATTATTCATTAATTATTACAATATATACTAAAACTAAGGGATAACATGAAAAAAGGATTGTTAAGAAAGGATCGGGCTTATAGCGGCCCTGCTCGCTTAGGGGAACTCCAAAATGAACATTTATTATTCTCGATATGGCGTTATTTATTTTAACTATTTGTTTGCGACTGGACAAATAAGACTGAATCCATAAAAGCAAATTTGAATGGATGCCAAGTTTATAAAGTTTCTCTAATAGGATTTTGTGCGAAATTCTATCAAATGCTTTGGAAAAATCTGTATATAAAACGTCTACCTGAGAACCTGATTCCATTTAATTTAAAACACAATTTGTAAAATCAACCAGATTCGACGGGCGCTCTACAAGCCCTTTCATAAAACCATGCTGGTCAATTTATATATATTTTGATATAAAGTACGTAAGATTTTTTACAAACAACCGATTTAAAAAAATTGCCAATTTGGGGAAGAATACAAATGCCACGATAATTTTCAATTTTACTTCTTAATCCAGAATTAAATACAGGGGTCATATAAGAAGATTTCCATTTCGATGGGAAAGATCCCTCGCATAACGAAGCATTAAATAATAGCGAGAAAAACCATAAGACCAAATATCGTTTGAGGTAATATTATCATTATTAACATAATTTGGTTCGAAAAAAGCAGCAAAGAGGTTACAAATGCCTTTAATATCCGAACTCTTTGTTGAGTTGAACATCATAGTTGAAGGATACCCAGAAATACGCCGTTTAAGGTTGACATAATTCCAGAATATACTTGGATCATGATTAAGTTCGAATTGAATTTTTAACAGATAATTTTCATATAAATAATTTTGAGTGATAGTAAAATCAAAACGAATATGTTTATAAGTTATCAGATCCGATTCTCGTCTAGTGCAAACATACAGCTTATGGGCCTTATTATTTTTGTTTTTTAAGGCAATAAGAGGCTTATTATAACACGGGGGGTGTGCTGAAGACCGATTTACTCTATCGAAAATAGACGTCTATCATATTCGAAATAATATTTGATTTTATTGAGCGCGTAACATTTCACCATAATACCGGTGATATGTCATATGTCAATGAGGCTGATTTTTCCCTATTGAACATTTATTTAATGTTGTCTGAATCCGTTGAATAGCACAGATCCAGTAGATTACCATCTTTATTTGTTACATACTTTTATTGTTTAAAACTAGATAATGCAAGAGAGTCAGTAACATAAAGATCAATATCATTCCGCACATTGAAAGGATGTAGGTCAATATGATCTGTATTTTGTCTCAACTTATTTAAAGATTATAACCCATTGTTTCCAAAATTCTATCGCGAAACTTTATTAAGTTCCTGATCTTAATGAATTTAAAAAATCTTAAATAAACTGGTAATTTCAAAAAACACAAATCCCAAAAAAAAATTGACGTTGGTCCAAAATTCTGCCACAGGTACGGAGAGGAATATAATATTAACTGACTTGTAGCTTAAATCTTATTTTTGATTTGAATAGTACCTGTTGTACCGCAGATACAGACGATTCTTTGAATTGACAAAAGCTAGTCAGGTATTGTTTTTGATGACTCCAAAGGTAACTTTACTTACTTACTTACGACGCTTATGCCAATGTGGCATATAGCGCGTCCACGAATCCCCTCCAGCGGACCCGGTTCCAGTCAAGGGCCTCCTTAGCGATGTCGTCGCTCTTGCGGAGAGTCTGCCCGATCCACTTACACTTCCGCCGGAGAACCGTCAGCTCCACTCTTTCAAACCTCGTGCGTCGCCACAGCTAGTCGTTGCTGATATGGTCCGTGAGGCGAATGTGCATGATGCGCCTGAGACATCGATTGACGAAAGGTAAACATTGGTCTAATCAGTGTTGTGTATATCTATAAAACTTTCACTTTCGGTGGTATACCTCATTTCTTCTTAAATGGCTTTCTACATTGATATAAAGCTTTCTTAGCTTATGTAGGCTCTTTGATTCGCCCCTTTGATATTGCCACATTCCTTTGTATAGAAAAGTTTTTATCAATTTTGATTTCGAGTTCGATTTACCTCAGCTTCACATCATGAGGCGATACCTTGGTATTATCTTCTACATCCTGAATTGTGCTCTCTTCGAGCCCAATGCATTGCCATGCTGATCCTATACTTCTTTGTAGGGTTCTAGCGTTCCAGCGTCGGAAAGTGCAGGCGTGCATTATTCTCAGGATTTTTACTGATGTTAATTTACAGAGAATTAGTCACAGTCTGTGTATACATTAATGTTATTTTAAAAATAAAATATTGTAATACAGTACCATTTTTAAATTATAGTTTTTTAAAAATACCTTTAATTTTATATAATACACTCTTATCTTTAAATACGCTCTAAATACTGGGTTTTTCTTATTATTACAAATCTTAAAACTCTATCGCAACCTAAGTAGAGTTCCCCTTGTGAGAGGGGAGCAATTGGGTAACACTCAGACGTATACAATTTTTAAGAATTATTGATTTAAAAAATCTATGGTAGTCAATTATATTTTAATTTTAATGCTGAAAGTGACCCATGTTGTTAATTGAGATAACAAATTAAAGTTAAAAATACCTACAAATAAAAGGGCGCTCGCATTATTCTCAAGAGACTTAACATCACGAAAAAATCCTGACGATAAGTCACAACTCGGGGTTGTATTGGTACTGGTACAGTTTTTTGTGGCACGTCTGTACCACTTTTAACAAAAATGTACGTAAATCAAAGCTAAGAAAGAATATTACGGAAAAATCGTACCAACTTTTTTCGTACTTCAAATAACCGTACTATTTTTTTCCGTGCCTGCCCGCAAAAAGGATTAAAAAAAAAGTTGCTTGCAATTAAACTAACTGCATTATTTAATATGTATTATTTTGTACCACCAGTATCGTGTACAGTAAATATTCTGTATGTTGTCTGCCCCCAATTAATTTGAGTTTAAATACACAATCATTTCCGTATTACTTTTTATCCACGGCGATGTGTGTTAATAGACGAACAAAGATTTTAATAAAGAAGCCCGTACCAGTTTTATTCTCCGTACTACATTTAATAATTTTTTATTTAAATCAAATAAAATCTATGACAAAAAAACTGTATCTCAAAAAACCGTACCTCAAAAAACTGTACCACTTTTTTATGTACCATAAAATTCCAAAAAAAATATCCACTTTTTTCGTGTTCCGCAAAAATTGTGTACCGCAAATTTCCGAAAGGTGCGTATCACTTTTTTCCGTACCTCAAAATTCGTATTCCCTTTCCTTACAACTAATCTGGACTGCAGAGGCATTTTATTGTACTGTTTTAAATTATCGAATGCATATTCAGTATTAGCCACTGTTCTTTTACATATTCTCTAGTCAATTACCGCTAGGAAATATATTGAGAGTGTGACTTATTTTCAAGAGAATTAACGTCACGCAAAATTCTGACAATAAGTCACGATTGTGCCATAGGCGGATCCAAAAAATGTTCTGATGGGGGGGACATTTTGTTACGATAGTATTTTTTTAGGGATTTTAAATTCTGTTTTTACAAAATTCTGTTTTTTCAAAATTCTGTTTCACAAAATATTTTATTTTAAATTCCGGTATAAAAATTTTGTTTTTAAATTCTGTTATAAAAAATTTAGTTTTTTAAAATTCTGGTAAAATATGCGCACATTTGCATGTATTTTATTAAAGCATCTAAAAAAACTCAACAATGTAAGTTTTTTATTTAGGTTTTTATTTAGGTACCTGAATAAGCTCAACTTCTTTATTAAAATAACCAACCTGAACAACAGAAATGCCTGAAAATTTTGCAAAATAGGGTATTTTTAAACTCTTATTTCACTTTTGGCTGTATAATTCTCATTTCCTTTAGCCTAATACAGCTGGAAGGTTTCCTGGAATTTATTTTAATTAAAAGCAAAATTTTTTTTATTAATTAAATTTCTATAGAGACAAATTTAAATAATGTATGGATCAGAGCATTGAGTCTCTTGAGAATAAGTCACAGTTCGCCTGAACATTATTCTCAGGATTTTTCGTGACGTATGGTTACGTATGATCATTATTAAAAAACATCAAAATACACGGTGACGATAATGCACAATGGCCGTGAGAATTAGTCTCTTGAGTTTAATTCACAGCATTAAATAAAAGTGAACAAACGTGTCAGTCAAGGCAGTAGATTTGGCGCAATCAAACGAAATGTGACAAACAAATCAATTGATCAAAGTTTAAATAAAATACAGTAAAATTACCATAAAAATAAGTTAACTTTTTTTGCCTCTTTATCATGGCTAGTTTAAAAATATATTTTTTGTCTTTTAAGTGGAGTACTAATAGGGTTAATAATCAATTTGGTTAAACAAATCGACATTAATTACGCAATAATTTCAATAATTTATAATTATGTATTGATTCAAATCAAAACTCCATTTCAATAATTAATGTTTTTATTCTTTTAAAATGTGTTTTATTTTATTTCAGCATTATAGCAGTTAATATTACCTTTGTGGTTTGTGTGGCTAATGTTATACCCAGCACCTATACAATGGAGGATGGATACGACAAAAATTCAAGACCAAGTAAGCTTTTTTAATGCATCAATCTCATCATTCACTAACTTTAGAGATTCATCGCAAAACATACTGTCATTATTTAAGCTTTAAGGACTGCTTTACTTTTTATAAAAAGTTATTTTTTATTTAAGAGAAAATATGTAGATATGGAACTTTCCTTAATCTGATCTTCCTAAAAAATAAGTTCAAATCATTCCAATCATAGCGACATCACTTAACTTAAAGATTTATTTTTGTCACTTATTGGGAACTAAAAGTTTGATTGTAATTCTGTTATAAAAAGCTTACAAAGTTTTAAAAAGGCGGCCAAGACCAACACCGTATTGTTAAAAAAAAAAAACAATTTTATTTATAGAAACTTCATATCATTTTTTTGTAAGGGTAGAAAAGTTTGAATTCAAAGTGAGACATATGAAATTCTATAACAAACAAATCACGGCTTTCTATTACTTATATGTATTTTTTGTTTTTTTATTTATTTGTAATAGTTCAAAGACACGCACACAAGAAAGTGAATAAACATACCGTATAAGTGATTGTATAACATACAAACATACAATATTAAATGTTTATTATTATGATCGATAAACCACAAAACATTTTTCTTCTGTATACTATACCTAATCTGGAGTTATTAACGATTATACAATATACGAAATATAACATAACCCTTTTCTATGAAATTTGTTTAAATTGTTAGTGTACTAAAAGAATTACGTTTTATTTTATTTCTCAGTTTACATTAAATCTATACAATGCACTCACAATTATCGTATAAATAATATTTTATGGTTTTACAATTACGTTTGCATAAATACATACATAAAACTCGTACAACACGGTGTTCTTCGAAAAGTATACATATATATATATATATATATGCTCATATACTATTATGTAAATATATGATTATACAAAATTATGGCAAGTTACTTAGCATACTAACACGCTTATTTTCTAATAGTATGCATATCAGAAACTTTTGAATGAGCAAGGTCATCTAAATTATAGTGTGATTAATTTTTTCTACATGCACAAAATAATTTGGAATGTAGCTTGAAAGTTTTCCGGATTTTCTGTGTGCAGTGTTTATTGTACACACGCTGAACATGTTTTATATTTTTTATTTCTTTTTTTATTTAACTTTTATTTCCGTTTTTGGCACAAATCGTAATTAAAGCTTCTTTAACCTTCACTCTAATAACTCTAACAACTTTAAAACTTTTTTTTAGTTTTTCAAAATAATACTAAATTGATTCCAATTTGTTTCGATGATAAAACAACAGGCACATTGAACTTATTTTAGGGTTTTCCCAACCATTTCTCATTAGCAATATTTTTTGTTAAAAATCAATGGCAGAAGAGAATCTTTAAGGGTTCAACGATGTTGTATCAATTATTGTTCTTGTGACAGCGCTACAGTGCTGTCTCTCTCTGAAACATTTTTCAATCGTTTTCATTAGACATTGAAAACACTTAGGCAACTTATTTTCGATTTTCGTTTTTTTTTATCACCCACAATGCTAACCTGTAGTAAAATAAGTATACCAAGCATTTCAAGGCCTGAACTGATGAATTATGAAATATGATGAAATGATAAATTTTGAAGATAAACCTCAAAATACAATTTTTATATATTTACCTTAATCAACATTATTTAAATAAGGGGCATCGCTTGATTGATGATAAAAAGATCCATTCCCTGGTTCAACGCTAATGTTGTAAAAATTCTGGTTGATCAAAAATTTGCAATTCTAAAAAAAAACACTTTTATAAACTGTTTTAATGATTTTTTTTTTAAATTGCTGTTAAAAATTAAGCCTAGTACTAAGTACTAAAACTGAAATTATGCCTAAAAATCGTTCTGTTAGTTCATTGAATTTTTACTATAGTAAAAAATCGATACCGTGAATTTTTACTATAGTAAAAAATCGATACCGTGAATTTT
>JAAAKO020058456.1:0-10462 GCA_010015015.2 Bolitophila cinerea | reverse complement strand
TATTCCATATATTTGATTTAATTATCCTATATATATATCCTAAAATCCAATATATATATATATATATAAATTATTACTTTTCTGTGGGTAACCTGCACATCTCTCTATCCGCCATGTTTAAAGGTTGTTTTTTCTTAATAAATATTGAAAAATATGGTGGTTGTAAATGTTTGCCTCATTCTTTCTTTGCCGTTATTTGAAGTGCTTACTTAAATTGTGCTGAATGGGTAATTCCCGATTCCAATAAAGCAATTTAACATTTATATAAATTTACATCGTTCAACGCAGTTGGAACTCGGTTCCAACGATGAACTGCTCTGCTGGAATGGGGCATAGGGCATACGTAATATTCAGTAATCGCTCTTCTTACAAATATAACCTGTTGTGCTAACCAAAGCAAATAAACTAGCGATCTCAGTAAGAAATTCAATTACATTTAAACATTCTAACACAATGGATTAGTCGTGTGATTGACTAACACCTTACATCATCTCCTCATCTGACCTGTTGTCATTAAATCAAAGACCATATGACTTTAATATAACCATGGCTCAGAAAAAATATCATAATTTTTACAATCTTAATCCTGAAAACAAACAATCAACAATTTTAGCAAATTGCTGTGATTTGGTTATACTTGTACATGTATACATTCGAATCTGCATTTATACATAATACAGATTGTATAAACTCATACACACACACACACACACACATACACGCGTAACACGACGCGGCCGGCGGGCGGACTGGTACTCGGCTAAAACAGACGTACTCTGGCGTAAAACCTGATAAACATCTCTAATTAACAAAAGCGAAACGCCTCATATATAATAATAAAATTTGTCTGTGCTATACGCATTTGCTTATCTTCCACGAAATTAGTCGAGAAGTGTGTTTGGGTTCATTTTTAAGATAAAGCGTAAACATGTGCTCAAGTGCATTTCTATGTTATTTATTATGATACTATATATGTATATATACATATATATTGTATAGTATATGCATATGTATTTATGTATATTTCTAAGATAACGCGTACAATATCTGAGCAACTTTTCTTTTATAATAAAAAATATAACGTTTATCTGGACGTGATTATAATGCATATTTAAATGAATATTTATACTATATTTGACCTTAAACTAGCTTATCGCATATTCACATCGGTTGTGTGCATAGCAAGTGCATTGGTTTGATGTGCACACGGTGCATGCGGTATAACTGCATCAGGATCTGCGTGAGCGTTCTCGGCCAAGATCATTGCTTTGCCACAAAATGTATGTGTTTTTGTATGCTGCTTCAGCAGCCCTTGTCAAGGTTTTATGAGCGCGCATTTGCAATGTCACTGTCGCAACACAACTGTCTATGTATATTGTATATGTACATTATAAAAACATTATATTACAATATTACAACACCAACACTAGTCATCCCATTACAAGGTTTTTCATGTGTATACTGGATATCATATACAATATCTATATATAGATATATATATATGTATATATATTTAATATTTTATAATTTACATCATATTTTATGACAAATTGTGTGCTTCTGTTTATTAAAACTCGAAAAGCATGTTTTTATCATCACGAAAATTCATATAATTTATAATCGTATATACTGTATATGTATGTAATTGTGTGTATGTGTATTATATTTTTGCAATTATATATTTTCCAATGCTGCGGCGGCATTCGTTGTTGTCGCTATCTTATGCCACCGCGCCGGCCGGTTGCCTCTATAATGCTATATTGTTAGTATATAGATATTATATATTATGTACTTGTACATGAACACACAATTACACATTTAAATATTAAATTATATGTGGGTATGTGTGTAAATGTGTGCGATATTATAGTAGCATGTCCAAAACTATAAACAACAACAAATGCGAATATTTACAGACACACATTCAATATTTCATGCAAATGTGTTTGAAAGTTTATTATACTTAAAATACTTATATTAAACATATAAACAGATTTGTTTACAAGTTTAATATTGATTTTAACAAATCGATTAAATATTATTTGTTTTGATTTTCAATTTTTCATTAAATGGACAATTAATACTAAGATTATACTCGATATTATATATTAAAAAGTTCCAATACTAAATTTATAAAAGAACTTTAATCTCCAGCTCCTTTGATCGCAATCACTACAATGTAATAGATGAAAATAAAGTGGAGAAAATGTGCTTAGATTGAAATAAATAATCATATGGGTTAATAAAATGTGTTGATTGTGACTTGCGATTTTCAATAATTGGTATATACGAGCACCTGTACTGCGATTCTGACAAGTTTTCGCTATAAAATAAACACAATACTAACGCAATATTGTGTTGAGCTGAAATATTGGCGCTAAGCTAATCCCAAACAACGTTATGTTACTCTAGTACGTGGACGAGTTAAAAGTTGGTTCGATGTATTAGTCTTCAAAAATAATAAGTTTTTTATGAATTTATTAGGTGACTTCACTATGTATAATTTTTTTTAAATGGTAAAATTTTCACATTTTACAACCATTAGTAAATCGATTTTAAATCGATCCGTCAACACGCAAAAGCCGTTGAGTATAAATGATTAAAATAAACAAACAAACAATCAAACATTGCAATCAAAGATTTCCTGAGTTTAGTTTTATATAGTTGGATGTATAGGAAAGAAAGATAAGAAACAATAATTACTCGCAGAAGAGAAATTATATAATAGTTTTTCATCTATCTAGTGATTATGTTAAATGTGAGCTCGCTTAGTGCTGTTTTTATCTTATTTACCTTATTAATAAATTAAAGCTTAAAAATACATTTAAATAATATATTTATTTATTTTCAGGCTCCTTGAAGACGGACGTTAATCACCAATAAACAAAACCTGTAGTCACTTAGTATGGTTTAGAGATAGACCTGACTGAAGACAAAAACGTAAGTTTTCATTTTATAACTAAATTTCAAAAATATTTGAAATATTTTATGGCTTTAAAAATAGCATAAGTATAACCTTTAGTGACTTTAGTATCCTATATGTTATATTATGTAATTTATACTTTTTGACTGCCGAAATCCTCCAACTCCAATTTCGCATTTGATTGATCAAAATATGTATTCTCAGAGTTCGAGAGCTAATGTAAAAAAAAACAAATAAAGGTTTTACAGTGCTTCGTTCCTCGGCCTTCTGAAAAAATGTAATTCACTCTTCGAGTTAGGTACTCGTACGTCAGATTAAAAAAATAATTGACAGTACATCATAATTTCCGCGTTGTGTATGCAGAATAGTTTCACTACGTTTTTTCTTGTATGGGCGCATTTTGAAAAATGCATTATCGCTATGTACTTGTACATGTGTTAGCTTAAGTGTGTATGTGTGTGCCTTGCGGAAAAAAATAATACAACTCTGATTGCTTCTTGAACACGAGCGTGTTTACGTGCGCTTGTTCCGCTTGGCCTAACACGAACATAAAATATCATAAATCGCATAGCAATGCGTGCGTCTGTACTGTTTTCCGAGTATATATATATATGTATTATTTGTATATATACAATACAGGGTGTCAAAAAAAACATTATACTAGAAATTGTCATATCTCATTTATATAAATCATAATTTATTTCTATAATAAAAGCCTCGGGTAGGACGGGTGGACGGGCTAATGAATGTCCAAACCGACCCTCCTCCAGTTGTGGAAGCGGCCATTAACCAGCTGAGTTAAAGTGCCACACGAAGAAGAAGAAATAAGAATAAGTTCATTAATTTATTAGTATACAAATTTATATTAATTATTAAATGCGATATCAGAATTGGGACAAAATATTTGCCTCTGATTCTGCTTTTTGGAGTGCATGTGTTGTTTTTAAAAACAACAAAATTCAAATGTTTTTCATATTTATTAATTAGTTTAAAGAAATTTATAGATTTAATAAAAAGCTTTACTGGTTTACACTTGATTTTAAGTGATTATAAAACAATTTAAACATTGTTTTTACCCATAAAATCTACGGTAATTTGTGAAACTTCAAATAATGGTAAACGTTTATAGATGCTTTAAATTGAAATCAATTATCTCTAATAATAATATATATAGGCTCCTAATGAACGTTAAATTTTGACACCCTGTACATTGTATGTACTGTACTAAATATGTATGTACTATATGTATGTGTGTCTGTTTTTATGCACGTAGATTTTTTTATTGTGTATACGGTGACAGCGCAGAGCACCCATGATTACCGTTAAACTTCACCAATCTAGATCTGAAAACTAATTTGGTTTTTCCGTTTTCGTTCTGGCGCGCGATGTAAAACGGTCGTGCGTCGCATCGCGTCATCACTGATTCGATTAAGTGTGCGCACAATTGCGTTTATTTTATCTCTAATGTTTATTGCTCTCAACACCACATACAAAATCATCGGCACTGTGGTTGCGTTTTCTGTTCTAAATTTGCGGATCAAATTTAGGTTTAATATAAAAATATTTAAAAAAAAAAGTATTTTCTTAAATATTTCGTAAAATAATTTAAAATTATCTTCTAGTTAATTTAATCATGTCCCATTATTAATTCAAAATGTTCTATAGTTTTCTATTATAATATATGAATTTTTATTTTTTTATATTGATCACCGACAAAAAAAATACCCGTCCCTTCACAAACTCTAAAAATTAAAAATATTATATAGAAAATATTTTAAAATTGTATATAAATATTATAAACTAAAGTCTAAACAATAAATTCTAATTGTAATAAAATCATTTTAAAAAAATACGATTTGGAACAAAAACCATTCTATGCCATTTCTTTTGTCTTATTTAATTATTATTTAATTACGAAAACGCGCTGTGTTGGTGTTACTAGATTATTGCAACATTAGGTTTGTTTGCGTAGGTGTCTTGGCTAAAAAAGTATTATTGTCTGTTGTCTTCAAAAGAGCTTATGTCAAAGCTCAAATACTTGCGCTTTCTTTACATCCATCAAAATACTTTCGGTCTGCACAAACACAAACAATGAATATTAGAGCACATTTTTATTAATTTTAGCGAAAACTAATTTATTTTTTTAAAGTTTTCAAGTTTTTCCAAATCTGCATTCTATTCTCAGTCAAATCAACCTGATGGAGCAAACCAAAAAACAGTGTCTATCTCGATTCTATGTAGGTCAACGTTGCCCATAAACACTCGATTAATCGGTCACAGTCAATTTAGCGTGATCGCTTATGTGTGGCGCCCGCCGCTGGCCCCTAAGCCAAATTGCGTTGTGCATTAACATATAAACTGGCTGACTGCACACAGAGTATATATATAATATAGTTTCATGTAATTTAACATTAACAATACATGTGTTCCTTGCGTTAAACAATATTTTGAATATGTGTCTAAATTAATTTAGTGTAATTTGAACATTTTAGTCTTTTTGTGAGTACATATAGAATTGCACTTTAGGCTGAATACGCGCAATTGTCGCCGCATCGAGGTATGTCGGTCGAGGTTGTCGCATCGCAGGTCACATATATTTATATACAAATATATATATATACATATATACATATATATAAATATTTGATAAAAATGTAATATATGCATGCCATTATGTATAGTTATAAACTATATTTTCACATGTTGTGTGTATAGTGCGTTGAGTCGATATATCGCAGGCAAATGGCCTGCGATCTCATGAAACTAATTATGTTGTCACGAACGTCGTTTAGCGAGTACTTTTATATATGCTTACGTCATAGCGCAAAAGAACGTGCCAACTTCCAAGTACACATATGCAATTGGTATCTAATATAACGGAAAAAAACATGCAACACATGTGTAGTATTTTATATGCCTTTACATTTCACTATATTACAAATTATTGCTCTTTTTAACTGTCAAAATAACTCTTGCAAATTCCGTTTCCATATACTCGTTCAACGCAATCAATCGTATCACTTTAGGCACAGACACGTACAATAATTATAAAAAAAATATAATTACCCTGAGCTCATTTTTAAATATCGCGCCACACTATTTCCCGAATCGCATTTTGCACGAATTGCCCATTTAAAAAGTATCATTATAATAAATATATATATTTACGTGTATTCGTATCATATTTGAAATCATAAAAACAAAAACTTTGACATTGATATTGTGTTTTTCCGTTTTATTTCAGATTGAAGCAGTGATAATGTAAAAATGGAACGAAATGAATATTTGGCGAGCATTAGCAAGCACAACAATTATATGATACAGCCGATAAACTATCAATTACCGTACGACTCGTTTACGGAGTATCATCATCAACAACAGCAGCAGCAGCAACAGCAACACCAACAGCAGCAACACCCGCATCCGTTATCCACCGGGATCCACCATGGTGTCGGCCATCCACAGCACCATGTTCACATACAGGGTACCCCACAGCAGCACCAGCAGCATTCTCAGCAGCAACATCACCACCCTCAGCACACACTCCAACCGGTGGCCACTGCGACAATCCCTCAAGATCATAGCACACAACATGGCAACATCAAAATTGACATTTTGGACAAATCATCTGTGCCGTCAAAAGTTGCAAATGACAGTAGTCAGGCAGCCTACAATACATACTCAGGCAGTAACTACATGACCGCTGGAGTGGCGACTGCTTACCATCCTGCCGCCACTACCATGTACAATTGTAGTAAACCGACTGAGAGTAGCTCGGGTACAATGTATCCCCACCACCAAAGTAATAGTTTTCATGAGTTCGAGCCAAGTCATCATTTGTACAGCAAGGGTTATCAACAATATCCCACCGCTAATCCAACAGTGCCTACGCAACAGCAAACAACTCATTTAGAATCAAATCCTACGTCAAAAATATTAAGCTCCTTTGAAGCACGTAATCCCACCAAGAGCTACATGTGTAAACCAGTACAACATCCCGTTGCGCCCATCGCCTACCATCAGAAACAGCAACAAATTTCTCCGGGCTACAAAGAACCGGAAATGCCATTTACTTATAACAACAAAATACATTCCACGCAGCCATTGTATGCAAACCACCAGTCGGTAGCATACGAGAAACATGCCCAACGCATTGCTGCCGTGCCCAGCTCATATCCCTCCTATGAAGACGCTAACAAATCGTACCTGTACGCGTCCACACATTCCCCGACAATTCCGCCACAAAAGACAGCGCCAGCCAACGATATGTACAATCTTGAGCAGTCGCGTTACGCAAACCGAAACTACCAGACAACTGGACCGTACCTGTCCCCCAACAACAGTGCCTACTATAATACCATCTATCGGCAAGGAAACATAACACGAGCCATTCATCCACCATCTAGTGCACCAGAAGATAATTCCAATTTTTACAATCTCCAGAATAATCTAATGATGCGTCCTAATGGATACGGTCGTTGCCAGCAGTTGGCATACCAGGGCGCACATCACCCAGCATATGGAAATCGTAACATTGCAACTGCTCAGCCAATGCCAAAGCTACCATCAAAACCTGACGCCGATTTACACATAACTGGTGCAAGTCTCAGTTATCCCTCCGAAGAGTCTTACGAACGACCTGTCTACCATCGACCTTACACGAGCGCCATGTACAACTATGATCAGTATGATGAGTATCAACAGTACGCTGCCGCAGCACAACAGCATGCACCACACAATGTTACTCACTATCCGACCAAGTCGTCCAATAAAATTTATGCACCATACAGCAATACCAACATAGCCACAACGTATCCCACACAGCCCCAACAGCAAATGTTGCACCACCAACAAGAATACCAGCGTTACGCGAGTGCACCGAATATGCCTTCCTCGATAGCACCTGCAACTGCATACAGTACCTCTAACAAACCGTTCGAACAACAGTACCTGCAGTCGTCCTCGTATCCAACCTCATCAGCAGTGTACCCAATTACTGGCAATGAACTGTTGGCAAACGAACAGGCAAAGTTTGCCAGTGCAATGCATTACGAGAAACAACGAACTGCAGCTTCTGTTGCGGCTTCTTCAACCGAGTCTAGCATGGATAAAATAACATTTGTAGATCTAGAAGATCAAATAAATTGCTCCAAGATACTGAAAACACGTGATTTACCTTCCAGCAGTAGTGAGTATGAGCATAATCAAACAAACAAGAGTAACCACTACAACAAGGATCAATATGTATACAATTACAATGCTTATAATAATAGCTATCAGCAACAGATGCGACCAGCACCAGTTCCACCAACAGCGGAGCACCTGAAAAATCAAAATCTACGTAACTTTTTGTCAACATGGATGGAGGACGAAGATGAAGAACTTGGAGCCGTTTGCGGTGCCATTGGTGTTGATGACAAAAAGATTGGTCGAAAATACGGTGTGGCTGAAGCTATACCTAGAATACCACCACAACAGCATCAACAGCAGCAGCTACACCACAAATTAGACAACGAAATATCAACGCCAAAAATACATGTAGGCATTACTGTGGACAATGGAGGCAACACTGCGAATAACATCAATCTACCAGATATCATTATTGACATCGAGAAACCCAAAGTTATCGGTTTACCGGATGCTGGCATTACATCAAATCTAAATCCTGAGAAATTGTACGTACTCGAGTCAATCGATGTTCCGCTGGCGGATCTGAAAAAATACAAGCATCTCAGTGTGGTGAACAAACTGCCTGACAACATTGTGCAAATCGATGAGTCTGACAAGGACTCTAAATTTGTGGACGTACATCAATCACTGAAGTTTATCGAAGAGGTTGAGTCAAATCGAGCAAAACTTTTCAAGAACAGTTTCGAGCTCAACGTAGAATACGATGAGGAGAGTACGTGCAAATCAATCAGTGACCAATGCGATGACAATGAGCACGAGCAAAGTTCCGATCAGACTATAGATAATAAGATTCGAAGTCAGTTGCGTAAGCATAGGCGTATACCGAAGAAGGATACCTGTGGTTTTTCTACGACTTCTTCCGATGTTAACTATTCAGCAACGGATGCAGAACCAAACGCAGAAGTTTCAGCAGATAACCAGCATAGCAACGATGAACTTGAAACGCCTAGCTCAAGTCAAAGTGATTCCGACTCAATGAACAGTGATGTGGTACGCTATAAATTAATTAAAAAGAAAATGACGAAAAACATTCCACCATCTGGAGAGGATGCCACAACTGACACAACACTGGCAGATAGTTCAAATGTGTATATTCCAAAGTTAAAGATTAAAATATTTCGAGCAGCTGACAAACATCGTAAAAGTAAATCCTTTCGAAATCGCAAGTTACACAAGCGAAAGGGTTCACTGCAGACCACAATGAAGTCAGTAATTCCATCTGCTGAAGTACAGACTCTTCAGGTGGCCTGTGTAAATGTTATAAATTCTGAATCGTTTAAAGACTTTTTTGATATGGTTGTAAGTAGACATAGTATTTGTGATAGCCCTAATAATGTAGACTGTAGTCGGATCACAGAAGAAGGTGTGATTAGTGTTCAAATTGAGGTACCATCGTTAAAGGAACTAGCTAGCAATGTGGCTCGTGATCAGCTACTCGATATGCCTTGTGAAGAATTTGATACGAAATCTCCGCAGTTAATTGTAGACAACTTAACTTCTCCTCTGCTGAATCCATTATCACTTTATTCAGATGTAGCTGATACACAGTATGACATTGATTCAAGTGTAACAGATATATGTGCAGATATTGGAATACAGGTGACTGATGATCCGTTGAGCATGGATCAGTCGGACATTATTAGTATTCATTCCGTGATACAAGACACTGCGTCAGTAGATTTAGAAATTTTGGACATTCCAAATGAAGTAGCACATACAAGTGTTTTAAGGCGTGTGGACGATGAGCAGCGAATGCCCCAAGAAGCTGTATTTGACATCTTTGACCGTCCAACAGTGCTGTGCAGTAATATGTTTGTGGACCTGCCAAAGATCTCACCTATAGTTGAGTTAGATGTACTTTTGCAAAATGCAAGCGTGATTTGTGAAACATCCAGTGGTCTTTTAGCTCCGGAAGTATACGAAAAATCTGTTGAAGATACTAACAATGAGACAGAGATGGCAAACTGTTACGTTCCACCACAAGAAGATGATACTGTGGAAATGCACGTAGAAAACATAGCCACAGCAGTGCCGAATGATGAGTCCACGATCCTATTGGACTTGAGTGTAGAAGGTACTTCTAAATCTCTAAATGTTGATGAAATTTTGAATTCGTCAACATTCTTAAATTGCAATAAGATAAGCGAAAAAGAGAATTACAAAAGTCCAGTTCATGTCCAAGAAAATATATTTGAGAACTGCAACCAAATCCAAACGAGTGATTCAACTATAGATTCTTCAAATAAAATAGAAATCCCATCAACACAAATATTAGACCAGAAAGAGATTCAGTCAAGCAGTTCGGATTCCGATTCAGACAGTGATAGTTCTTCAAATAGTTCTGATTGT
>JAAAKO020058445.1:0-10465 GCA_010015015.2 Bolitophila cinerea | reverse complement strand
TTATATATATTGTATTTATATATTGTTTATATATACTTGTAGCATATGGGGTATATGTGATAGTGATAAGTTATACACGTCTTTATCGTTTTTATTTGGATATGAATTTTAAAGCAATAATTTAAACAAGTTCAAGGTCACCCAATTAAAGCGGGTTTTACTTGTTTCATTTAAAAACAATCGTTTGGCATTATAAAATGATTGAGTTGTATTATTTTGAAATAAAAATATAACATAAAATAAATATGAAACCACAGCAATTCCTTAACTAATTTTGTTATTTAACAAACACTTTTTTGCACAGAAATGCTTCGCCTCTGTACGGCTTTCTGTCTGGTGTCACTGGCAATGTGCCAGGGTGGAAGCTTGGATGACTTGATTGGATCCGTATTTCCAATTGGTCCGAATCCAAACAACAATGTTCCATTGACACCAATTAAGAACAATAATCCAGCACCAACGCCACAACCACAACTTCCAGTAATAGCACCTCAGACACGTCCTCCACCAATTGCCGGTCTAAACGTATGTCCACAACTTTAATTATTTATAAAATGTATATTTATAGCAGGTTTAACATTTCAGCCATGTAGCTCAGGTGAATGTGTTCCATACTACCAATGTGCTGAGGGTAATATTATTACGGACGGTGATGGTTTGTTGGACATTAGGTTCGGCGAAGAAATGACCGATGAACACCCTTGCCAGGGAACATTCAAAACGTGTTGCACCCTGAAATTAGATACACCAAATATTCCAGTTGTTCCAATTGCAACAGCATGTGGTATCCGTAATTCTGAGGGCGTCGGTTTCCGGATTACCGGTGACAATGACAATGAGGCTCAATTTGGTAATTTACAAAAGTTATAATAAATAAAATTTTCATAGCTAATTTGCGTATCAAAATTAATATTATTTTATAGGTGAGTTCCCATGGACCGTGGCAATTCTCAAGGAGGAAAAGGTTCAGGAGGAAATTCTAAATGTTTACCAGTGCGGTGGTTCATTGATTCATCCGTCGGTCGTTTTGACGGCCGCTCATTGCGTGTACGGAAAGAACTCTAACATTTTGAAAATCCGTGCCGGTGAATGGGACACTCAGACCAAGGATGAAATTTTCCCGTACCAGGATCGCATTGTGGCCAGTACAGTTATACACGAGAATTACTACAAGGGCGGTCTACACAATGACATTGCGCTGTTGTTCCTCCAGGAACCCGTTGAATTGGCAGAAAATGTAAACACAGCCTGTTTGCCACCACAGAGTCAAATCTTTGATGGTAGCCGTTGCTTTGCATCCGGTTGGGGTAAGGACAAGTTCGGTCAAACAGGAAAGTACCAGGTTATCTTAAAGCGCGTTGAACTACCGATTGTACCCCGTAATGTGTGCGTGGACGAATTACGTACAACACGTCTGGGCTCACACTTTGAGTTGCATAGCAGTTTCTTGTGTGCGGGCGGTGAGAGTGGCAAAGATACCTGCAAAGGAGATGGTGGTTCACCGTTGGTATGCCCGATTGCCGGTACGGCTGATCGATACTATCAGGCCGGTATAGTTGCTTGGGGTATTGGCTGCGGAGACAAGACACCAGGTTAGTTAAAACGGTTACAACGGTTAACACATTTAAACTATATACAAACACTATTAATTGTAATCTCTTTCTTTGCAGGTGTTTACGTAAACGTTTCCCAGTTCCGCAAATGGATCGATGACCAAGTGCTTGCCAAGAACTATAAGACCTCTTCGTACGTACACGCTTAGTTTATTGTGAAAAAACAGCGGAAATTTTATACTATACAATGCATTTATTATACCGAATAACATATTATAAATAAGAAACAAATGTAAATCGACTTTTTAAAGCTTGTAATTTTTCAGAAATGTTATTGTGTTAAATGTGTATTAAACAGTCTCTGGAAATAGGAAATGTTTCAATCTTATGGTTTGTGGAACTGAAGGGCTATTCTCAAATCGTTTTTAAAATTTCATACCTATATTTAAAAACGGAATGATTTCAAAAAATATATGAAAATATCTTATAGAAATAAATTTAGGATGGCTTCATGGCACACCTAAATTTAGGTTCAAAATGTTTAACTTCATTTATTCAAGATTTACGTATACTAAATAAAACAGATCGATTCAAGAATTGCTCTTCTGTTGCCTTTTTTATATGCTAATCTACCAACAAAAATGATCAAATGAATGTTCATATGATAAATATTATTAATTAAATGCAATAAAATAGCTGATTGAAATTGAAACGAGTTAGTCATATGTTCAATAATTGTCTGGCAAAATTGACCCGCCTTCTTTGTTTATGCAGCACAATTGAAATAGGTTGTCACACTTAAATCCTTCTTGAAGTGACTCGAACGGACATTTGTAATATACTATGCATTTGTCTTGGGGGCAGTCCTTATAAAATAAAAGTAGTGTTAAAGATCAACAAAAAAAAAAACAATAATAATATCTCATACCTCCTCTGGGGTGAGTTCACGATTGTCAAAGTATCGTGCACCGTACGTCGCCGGCACCGTTAAGACGATCACCGAGAACGACAGCATAAACAAAACGTGACATGTTGTAGGTGTCATTTATATAGTGATGCAATTGTTTTCAGTTATATTACATTCGCGACACAGACACACAATTTACGTATTTAATAATGGTAATGCGAAAAATAACGTCTGACCGGTCGAGTTATAAAATTTACATTAACTCGACGTATATTCCATGAGTTCAACTCTATAATTATTTATATACACTTGAGTAAGAAACAGGTTCTTCACAGAGTGTTTTTCCGAGTCCGGTGGCTGCTTGTTGTTTAAGATTTGATTTTAGACAACAATACATTAATATTTCCTACCAGCAACATGTCGGGCATTTATCAATAAAATATGCTAATTGGAGTTTAAATGAAATGTGTACGTCATTAAATCAATAAGAACAATGTATGTTCAATGTATATGTATTGAACTGTTTTTAATATAAACCATTATTTATTCGTAAAATATACTTATATCATGGTTCAGTGTAAAAACAGAAAATTTTGCAAGCTCTAATGTAGAAACATTAAATTTTTAATTATTGTTTCTATAAATAAATTATTGTTACAAAGAAAAAATATTTGTAACAATAAAAAAATGTGTTACCATACATAATTTTTTGTCACCGAAAAAAAAATCTTGTTACCCAAAAAAATATTGTATACAAAAACAAAAGTATTGTTACAATAATAAAATTTTGTACTTGATTTTTTTATATGCGCCTGTATTTTAGTAACTTTTTTTGTGTTTTATTAGGTACATTTATTTGGGTACCATTTTTTTAGTGGCATTTATTATTAATTTTGGGCACAATTTTATTTTGTATTACAATATTGATTTTTTTTTAGCCTAATAGATTTTAAAAGATCTATACAACTTTATATAGATAATTAGTTTATTAAAAAATCTTTAAATATCCTCAATCCGACGATTTCAAATAAATTTAAATGCATAATAGCATTTCTGTCATATAAAATCGTGATTGTTTCTCGTCGGATTCCGTTGGCGGCGTTGTCGTAGGCAAAAAAAGTTATTCAGTTGGAAATTGAGTGTCTCGAGAGTCTGTGAGCGTTGAGTGCTGTCTATAAAAATTAAGATGCAATACAATATACACACGGCACACGGGTTAAAAACCTGTTTACATAAATACAAATAGTATTTACAAACAACACGCCAATGAACAATCTGAAAATATAGTTAAGATGTTCAAGGTTAAAGAGCTTACCTCTCTCGCAAAAATATATACATAAATGTGCATAAATAATAAATATATATGTTTATATATAGCATACAACGATAAAACATTTAAATACATAACTTACTTTTTAAAACCTACAAAAAAAGAAGAAATTTTAAAATGTTAAACTATTCAAATGCGATTCAACCTCACGAGATCGCATTTACATATGATAATATTTACATAATCTTCGTTTGCACAAAATATTTATCTTTTTCTTAGTTTTTAGAATTGACTTATATAAATATATAACTTGTTTTATAAATGCATGTACTGTACAGTGTACACATATCGAAGCATAAAAAAAAACATTATATGCGAAATATTTATCATATATAGGTATATATTTAATACAGGTATGAGCGTTTTTTTCGTAAATTGTGTTTAAAAATTGGGAAAAACCAAATTGCATGCAATATGACAAAACAACATTGAAGAATTGCCTTGAAATTATACCTTTTAGCTTTTAGCTGATGTGTAAACGCATTTAATTAAATATATTTTTTAATTACTCCAAATATAGCAAATTTGCTAAAAATGGTCTATTAAACTTTCTGAAAAGGTTGTTATTAAATTTAAGAACGACATGGGTTTAAGAATTGTAGAAACATTGATACTTCTTAATTACACATATTCAGTTAAGGAAGTCTGTGAAATGCCTATTTCTAGATTCCAGGTGCAGCTGGAACCTTATTATAACTAATGATATAATTTAATATATACTAATATGTCCTGTCCAAGTCCATGTTATCATATTTTTGTTATTTTTTTTAATAAGAATATATATATATTTTATTTAATAATATTTTTTCGAGGCTTGTACATTTTGCAAATTGTTCGTATTGTTCAATGCGCAAGTGCATGACCAACTTGTTTACCTTATTATAAATGTCCAGGAATATACATAAAAAACTGAGTTAATACACATAGAAAGTTTTTATTGCTATATTCTATAGAAAAGACTCAATGATAAATTAATAATGTTAATGTTTTTATACATTCTTATTTCATGTGCACATTCAGTCTATCAAGTCAATAACCTTATGACTCGTGTGTTTTTCCTTATATTGAGAATTCGTTTTTAAATGGTTATTTGAAGGGGAAATTTGTTCATATTAAGATAATTACTATAAATTCCACGAAGAAAATTAATAAAAATTACCAATTATTAAACATATTTGTGTATAACATAAAGAAACTATTTTATTAAAAAGAATATGGCAATATTGTACTAAGAGAACCTTTTATAATAACGCGCTGTAGTCGATTATAATTATTAATTCAGTGTATATAAATAATAAATACAATTTTGGCACACCACCAAAGTTTGTCTGTCGTGTATTGTAATGATAGAGCAACCAAAAATAGACCCAAAAAACTTTTAAGGCGCTTAAATTATGACCTAAAAGCGATAAAATATGCACAATGAATATGCCCCTAAAAAGCAAAAAAAAAAAATTGAAAAAAATACCAATACTATTTCTTAAATTTATTCTTGAACGTGCGTTTTAGTTTTTTCCTTGTACGTGATTTTAAATTAGATGCGTTTTAGTTTATTTTCTTGCTTTACGTGATTTTTAGATTCAGTTTTTTATATAGAATTTTTAAAGGTACATGCTGCATACTTTTTAAACACTTTTAATTTACATTACGAAAAAAAAAATATATATATGAAAAATAAACTTATATAAAACCATCGTACCTTAAAAAATGTTTGTGCCCAAACATTTTTTTGTTACAATGAATATTTTTTTATTACAATTAATACATTTTTCATACAGATAAAAATGTCATTACAAAAAAAAAATTTAACTAAACATTTTTTTTTGAAAAAACTTGACGTGCATTTTTGTATGTGCTTATATATTTGGGCACATTTTTTATTTAATTTTTTGCAATTATTGTATTAATTTCAGAACATTTATGGAACCAAAAAATATATTGTCACACAAAAAAATAGTCCATTTTTTTGTGTGACAATATATTTTTTGGTTCCAAATAATAGTAAAAACAAACCCATTTCATTTCCAATCATTAAAATTCTTATTTTATGGTAAGGTATTATTCTAGTACCTCCCAATATATAGGCGTGTACATCATTATTATCTAGATCTTGAAGTCCTTTTGAACTAAACTTTTTAATAGTAAAGCTTTGATGCTTAATTCAGCTTAAGAATGTAACAAAGATTCTCAGATATTCTTACATTCTTACGGACATGGCTAGTCATTTGAAATCATTGCCGTGTACTTAAAAATGTCACGATCTTCATAGCAAAGTAAAAGCATAAAATTTAGCGTTCACCTTAAAAATCAGTATTGTTCATCAAATAATTGAAAAAATTACAAATTGTGTTCACATATAAATCAAAAATGTGTTCTTAATAATATAAAAATGTACTTATAAAGTGCGCACCTAACTTTTAGCCCTTCGCCAAAAAGAACTCTTTTATTGGGGCAGATTATACTTTCCGGTTGGTCATTTATATTTTTGGAGCATGTTCTCTCGGTGAGCATTGAATTTTAAGGTGAAATTTTTTTTATCTTTGGAGCACATACATTGTTTTTAATTCACATTTTTTAAGGAGCAAAATTATTTTTGTAGAGCGATTTATATTATGCTCAATTTAAATATCATCCTCAAAAACCAAACTTTGATTGTGTTCTCGTATATGATCGAGTATACAAATAAATGTTATAATATAATACATTGGAACAAGATAAAGTAATATGATTTTATTCAGTAAAAGATCAGTATACTGTTCAATGCACATTGCCCAGTCATCAGAATAGTGTTTATGCTCCATTTCTATGAATATAGTAAGTAATAAATTATATTTATTGTTACTATTCTATTCTATTATAATTAAAAATAATATATATACTATAAATAAGATAGAATCGAACAGACAAACGTAAAAATACGCAATAAAGGTCAACGTGGCTAGTATTTAAAGGTGAGCCTAGATACATTTAGGTTATATTAGTATAGATAGTTACACAGTTTACACATTATAAACTATAAAACATGTACAAATTACAGAACTATACAAACTGAAATACCGATAAAACTATTTTATTCAGAAAGTTTAAAGAGTTTCATAAAGTTCTTCTTATTCTATTTATATATAATTTATTTCACGCACATCGATTTAAGATTGGATTGCGTTTAAAATGTTTAGAACATATATTCATTGCTGCTTAAAATTATTTAATTATTATTGTCAAAAAACGTATATAATTATTTTTATAAAATTAATAAATGATCAATAATAAATAATAAATTGGAAATGCGTAATTATTTGAATAAGTTAAATTGGATGAAATATAGGTTAAAATCTTGATCCTAAATTAAAAAAAAAACTTTGTATTTATTAATTTTACCAAATATTTAAATTTGTAATGACCTTATAGCCAAATATTATACGAAACTCGCTAAATATAGTTTTATAACCTATAAATATAAATATGAACCACCTTATTGAACGGATAAAAAAATGTATTTAAAAACAATCTTAAACCCAGAGCTGCACTCGCTCTCGCCGGCATTACAATCACAGTGCAAAAACACACTACGCTATAACATCTTGTTTATCTGCGCACCTGAGCGAAACGTATATGCGTCATCGTAGAGACTGCAGAACAACACACTCTTTCACACCAGTGTGCCGCGAATAAAATCCGAACCCAAGCAGTTGACCATTGTCGTTCAGGACACAAAGTGCCCTCTGTAGTTTGTGTATAAACGCGAAAGTGCAAGTGTTGCGCGCGTGCGTATATATTTTATATATATTTTTATATATATTCACCGGAAAGAAGTTTGATTTTATTATATACAAGTAAAACAAGAGATACATAAACGAACGGAGATTAAAATATAACGCCGGTAATATAATAATTACTGAAAACACACGCCTAAAGGTGAGAGAGAAGAAAGTGAAACTATATTTATATGCACATGTAATATAGACAAAGATATATGTATAATATATTATAGTGTGTTCAAAGTCGCGCAATAATTGCACAAGTGCGTGCTATGCCGTTGAAGTGATCCACGTGATGCAATAAATTCAAGAATAAATTATAGCTAAATCCTAAACTTATACGATGTGCATACCTTATATACTATATATTTATACATAATAATGTTGTCGTCAGTGTCTAACGAATTAGCGTTTTATTTAATTGAAACATTTGCATATTACTGTATTATATATATAGTATATATAATATATATTATACGATCCAATGAGTACATAAGAAAACTTGTTTCTTTGCACATAACATATGCGTTTTTGTCGTCTGATATGAGCATTACGAAAAAAGGTTAGGCAGGCTAAAGGTTGCGCTTACATTTAAACGGTGAAGCGATAGTGTGATCAGTTAATTTGCGTTTACCGCAACAAATACACGCGATTTTATTTTGCTTATAGATTTTATTTGTCTCAGATGAAGTACTTGCTGCTTTTGGGTTTCTGTGCTGCAGCTGTGACGGTTTCAAAGTCCCAGACGCCGGATGTGCAGAGTGCTATTGATTCTGTGTTTGGTGTACCCGGTGGAAATGTTCCGACTACCCAGCGACCCAGTCGGGGTTTCGCACAAGTTGTTACACCCGAACCAAATCCGGATCCCACTTTGACGCCGCAGACATTCATCAATCAGGGTGAACAGTGCAAATGTACACCGTACTACATGTGCGATCCGTCAAATAATGCAGTGCGCACTGATGTTGAATCCGATGGATTTGGTGTGATCGATATTCGATTTAATCCAGATACTTGCCAAGACGTGCTGGACGTTTGCTGCAATTCGGACAAACAGACAGAAGAACCGATTAAACCTCCGCCAGTCGCTACTAAACCAAATCGGGCTACCGGTTGTGGCATCCGAAATGTTGGCGGCATTGACTTTCAAATAACCGGTAATACGGTAAGTTTTATTTATTTCGCTGTATAATGTGGAATGCTCTGAAAATACAGCAAAAATGCTTTTTTAGAACAACGAAGCCGGTTTTGGTGAGTTTCCATGGACGGTCGCATTGATAAGGATTGCTGACGATGAATGCGTTTGCGGTGGATCATTGATTCATCCGAAGGCAGTTCTTACCGGCAGTCACTGTGCTAAAGAGTTAGTATATTATAATTCACTGTAGACCAGTAATAATAAATCATTATAAATATTTAGATTCCTAAACGATGCGAAAGAACTGAAGATCCGGGCTGGTGAATGGGACACACAAACCACAAAAGAACGTCTGCCGTTCCAAGAACGCATCGCTGGTCGTATTATGCTCCATCCTCAGTACAACAACCGATCTTTGGCTAACGATTTTGTAAGTATAAATACGTGTTATTATTAGATATTGCAATTTTGGTATTAAAAAGCCGTAAAAGCTCTTAAAATATAAAAATTGCACTAAAATAGAAAATATGCCAAAAAAACATAAATTTTGTATTAAAAAAAGAGCAAAGCATATATATATATATTTTCCGGTGTCTCTCGATTGGCCGAAAACCGATTGGCCGAATTTCGATTGGCCGAACGATACGATTGGCCGAATAATACGATTGGCCGAATCTCGATTGACCGAATGATACGATTGGCCGAATCACGATTGGCCGAATAATACGATTGGCCGAATTTCGATTGGCCGAATTAGTTTTTGATGGTTTTTCCTTTAAATTCGGCCAATTTTAGTTTGGCCAATTGTATCATTCGGCCAATCGTTATTCGGCCAATCGTATCATTCGGCCAATCGTGATGCGGCCAATCGTGATTCGGCCAATCGAAATTCGGCCAATCGTAGTACATTCATAAAAACATACATCCAGCAATCACTTTACATGAAATTTTCGTTGCATGTGCTGTCCATGTCATCTTATCATCTTCATATAGGCCAAGGTTACGGACAGTGTGACACAAACTGACATTTTCATTTTGTACAACTATCGGAGGTATTTCATTTAGACGCAACCGAGGGGGTGAAAATACAATGTACTGTTTTTTTTTGCATTGAGTTGAAGGTCATCTGCAAAAAGACGAACTTTAGGTGTCGTTTTTAAAATCTGCTGAAAATCATTAATGTACAACGAGAAAAGAAGAGGTCCTAGTACTGAGCCTTGCGATTCCTAGATAACTTTTGACAAAATTACATGCAGATGTTGAGAAATGAAAGATGAAATATAGCTTATGGCATAAGATTGAATGACTTATAGTATCAAATGCTATTGAAAAATCCATTAACAATAATTATTTTTGAATCGACAACTCTCCTTATGTCATTAGTCACATGCAAAAGTGCCGTCGTTGTGCTGTGGCCAGATCGAAAACCGGATTGAAAAGGACTAAGGGCCATTTTGTTCACTATCACAAGTTGAAGCTAACCGGCAGGTTGAAACCTGAAACCAACCGGCGGTTGAGACAAACTTGCAAAGTTAAACAGCAAGTTGAAAATCTATTTTCTTCACTAGAAGTTTAGCAGAAATTGAAATTTTCAACCGGCTGCTAGTTATCAACTTGCTCTTGAAAATATCCTGGTAAATTGTGTTTTAAACTGCAATTCGACAGCGACAGTGATGCTAGCAAGTAGAAAGGTAGCATAAAGCAGCAACCACCTCTCTAGCCGTTCACTGTCGAGGAAGACAAATGCAGGAAAAACGAAAATGACAACATGTGATACGA
>JAAAKO020058434.1:0-10466 GCA_010015015.2 Bolitophila cinerea | reverse complement strand
TGAATATACGAGTAAGTATATATTAGCATCACTTTGTGCTAAGTGTATTTCCTGTTTTTTTTTGCGCTCGCGTCGGACGTCCTGCGAAGTTATATTCTGTCCTTTTTCTTTTACAACTTTATTTCGAAAAACTAACAAAATTAATGTAAATTTAATAAAATAATTTTGAATATAAAAAACGTGATAAAACTTAATTTTTACTTGTCGAGTAGATAAAGCGCGCGGAGTCTTTGGCACGAGCTCGATATCTTATCGTTTGGCATCGGCGGACGCCCGCCGCGTTTTATATTGGCTTCGATCAGATCTGTATATATACAGGCAAATTTTATCGTTATTATGTTTAAATGTGTTCCGCGGGCGGACGGCAATCAGTATTTATGCAAAATGTTGATCCTTGTTTATGGTTACAAGATTTGGCAGCATTCTGTGATTTTATTTTGAACTGGCTTTGATTTTAAATAAAATTACAACAGTTATGTATGTATGTGTAACAACAAATGTAAACATATAAAACTATAGACGCTCTATACTCGAAACAGCTTTGAAAGTGAGAAAATACACTTTATATATTACTTATTATGATGAGATGATATTATATTAGGTGGCTCTTATGATTATTGTATGCAGAGTGCACAGCAAATCCGTTGCTTGGCTCTTTAATATATATATATATATATATATGTATTCAATGTTTTACATATAGCATAGCGCCCAATTAAGCAGCGATAACATAAAACTAAATGTGCAGCACTATTACCTATATGCAACAGAACGGCGAGCAGAATTAATTATGACCATCGATTACCGTAAGACACACTCACCCGCAAACCGAACCGATGCGTGGTTCTTAGATGTATATATATATAAGTATATATAAGTATAATGTATATATGCAATATATTCGTATAATGTGCAGACACTGCATCTCGCCACGTTAGATATTGTTATACAGCTAAGCATCGAGTATAACATAGTACATACATTTATATAGCATTACCGCACTGCTTATATTATACTAGATATTTATACAGGGTGTCCCGAGTACACCGACGTCATCTATTGGAGGACAGTTAGGCCAGATCACAACTGACTAGAACACATGACCTAAGTAAAATATCGATAGTTGTCGATATATTTGACATTCTAAGCTTGTTTGAAACGTCCTAATTTGAAACAAAAATAATTAAAATGTTAATAAGATCAAATATTTTTTTTTAAATTAACGGCATCATTTCATTTTACCTCCATCCTCCCGTTTGGAATGGTCAAACAAGTTGGTGGTAAACCCTCATATTTGGGCGTACAAAATTACAAAAAGGGCGTATAAATTCGTGATGGCTATGATTGAATTAAACTTTAATAAATTTTCTGCATCAATATATTTTGCTCCTATTTTGAATTGTTGAAATTATCAAAACTAGTTGGTCTTGGGAATAAAATCTTATAATGCAGTTATTTTATAAATAAATCATTAATTTGATCCAATTTATTTTTTTCTATTATTTCTCTTTCTAATGAAGAAATTGTATACAAAACAAACTATAGAAAAACAAATATATCGAGTACTGTTGATATTTTAATGGTCATGTTACGGTTTTCTAATCATTTATGATCTGGCCAATTTGCCATCTCCAATTGATAACGTCAATTTACGGGACACCCCGTATACAACTGAGTTCTTATTCTGGAGAGTATAATTCTCTATATCATAGATTATGTGTGTGTTTAGGTACATGCAATTGCTTGCTCACGATTAGAGTACTCGGTAGCCGCTAATTTATGTGGTGTATTTAAAGTGCGAAGTGTGAATATGTGTAACATCATCGGACACACGTTATAAATTATGAACTACGCAAACTCGTGGTACGCTTTGCACTAATTGTGATTCCGGTATAATTGAACGATTTGTTAATTATAAACATTTTAGTTGGAAAACGATATTGATAAATAGCCCTATGCTACGGTGACATTCCGTACAGTATTTTACAGGACAGTACTGTATTGTAGGACCTTGTACTGCATATTTTATTTGAAAATACAGGTATTTTATATTTTGACCTAAATTATATATTTTGCTTAAAACTTGTAGGGAAAATTTTATTGTTTGTATTTAAGCTCTGAACAAAAGTAGTTACCATACCTTTACCCTATATCCAAGGCTTCAGATTGTCTCAAATCATTACAAATCTATTATAGCTGTATTTCTAGATTTTAAACGAGCTTTTGAAACAATTGACAGCGAAATTTTATTTTGCAAACTAAGAGCCATCGGAATGGAAGGATTATAGAAAACGAGTACGTGCCACAATTCTGAAAAAATATTAAACTGAAAATGCATAAATGTTAAAATTCTTTATGCGTTTAAACTAAAAATCACTGCTCTGAAATTGCGAAAACGCACAATACTGAATGGGCATAATTCTGAAACTTTAAACTTAAAAAGTATCAGAAAAACACAAAAAAATCGTAATACCGATAATAAATATAATGTAAAATCGTTATTCTTAAAAGCCATATTACTGAAAGTAAGTCATAAATTCGCATCACTGTGAATGTTCATAACTCTGAAAAACAAATTCTGTAACGTAATAATTATTTAACGTTTCAGAGAAATTATTTTCAGAGTTATGTTAATTCATTGTTACGAATTTATGAATTGTGCGTTTTCAGAGTAACAATTATTCAGTATTGTGGTTTTAAGAATAACGATTTTACTTTGTATTTATTATCATTATTACGAATTTTCAGTATTTTTCAAATAATTTTTCTGTTTTGTGATTTTCAGACTTACTAAAAGTAAATAATTCAGAAACGGGCATTTGATTTAAAAAAATGATAAATACGGATTCTAAACTGTTTCTTGGGCATCTGATGCTATTCATAATAAATATACAACATTAAATCTTAAGAGTTTACGAATTGTGTGATTTCAGAGTTGCAAAAATTTAGTGGAAAAATAATCTGTGATGTAAATATTAAGTTTTATTAATTTTGGTCCTATTATTATATTACACAGAAAATAAGAAAACAATTACAAAGTTTTCTCTAAAACCAATTAGAAATGATACATATTCAAGGCTTTTGTCGTTTAATCGTCTTTAAATCTTAGTGCAGATAAAATATATTAACAAAATTTTCTCTGATTTAAGACCTTTATCATAAACCGTATTTAAGTCTTAGTGCAAATGATTTCGGTGGCAGAAAAAGCTCGATCAAATTCTATGTGGCATTGTTAAAATGTAATGGTAGCACTTTTCAAAAAAATTGCCCAAAAGCTATCAAAACAAAGAAATTTATGTATTCTCGATATTCTCTTATCATTCCGTTTATATTGGATACTTCAGTATTTCTTTAGGCGGAGCTTATTCCAAGTTAATGCTACATTTTATCTTGAATTTAAAAAATAAAAATAATTCATAAAAGTGAATAATAATGTCCACTTTATAAAAAGGCCATATAACTATTAGCCCCCCCCCACAAAGAAAGGTATCAGATTTTATTTAATCAACACCAATGAAAATTTTACATTTAACAACAATATCTACCCAGCTAGATATTGTAAAATGTATTTGTAGATAAAAAAAATTGTCCGATATCGAAACCGCTATGACTCCGTGACTAACGCCCGTATTTTTCACTCGTTGTTATCGTGTTTTAAAATTTGAACATGTTTTAATTTTTTTAGACCGAAATAAAACCTCCTGATTCGGAAACTTTCACTGGTTTCATTGGTTTTAAAATACGATGAAAATAAAAACATGGTTTACGTATAGGTAAAGGTACGATTATTAAATCGATACTTATTGATATTTTCACTCATTTTATCAAATTTTTGTGGATACTATTGAATTGGAAATAGGTGCGTGGTCGTCTTCCGGCAAAAAAACCACCCAGATAAAAAACGAGTGAAAAATACGGGCGTAAATATTTTAATCATTTATAAGAATTATATTAAAATATGAATCAAACACAAAATACAAGTCAAAATAGTGTATCTATGTTGTTATTACTTTTCACCATAAGGTTTTTTCCGTTCATATGTTTTGGTTAAAGTGGTTTATTCAGAATAGTTTTAGAATCTGTTACAATGTTCCATATGTTGAAATCTAAATTTTAACGAGTTTGATTCTTTCTATGAAATTTTTCTACAAATATCCCAAAAAAATCTATTGAAAATATCTATCCATTCAGAAAAAAACAATTAAAGCCTATAAAAAACACCATTTTAATATTTAGTGGATTCTCTTTTATTATCCGACAACATACAATTCTATTATTTGATTTGCAAAAATCAAGCGCAATACTAACAAAAACAAATAAAAAAGTCTAGCAGAACTGGATATGAATTAACAGGGAATGGAATGAAGTACAAAATTATTGTAATGGTTTTAAATTAATCAACCTAAGTTTTTCAAGATTTTTAGTTTGCCGTCTTTTGATTTTGTGAGAGGTGGCACTAAAGTATTCCGAAATAATCTCTTAATTGGAAGTCTGAGGAATATATCTCACAGTTACAAATAATAGAAATTAACCTCACAATTGTAATAAGTAAATAAATTGAAATTGATTGTTCTTAAATATATATTTTTTGAAAACATAAAACTAACAAAATTAATGTCGGTTTGTGATCCTGAAAAAGCTTTTGTCGGGTATTGAAATGATATAAAATCAAAATAAAACTAAATTCCGGATATCTAAAGACCATAAGCTTCTGCCGTAGCCATTTGGGGCTATAGCTAATGAACATATTAAAAATATGTCATTGCTATACTTTAAATTGCCAAACTGAGTAAACAAAAAGTTGAGGTGAGCATTTCAAACTATTTTCAATGGCTATCTAGTAAAAAATGATAAACCCAAGCATTTGCGGAGACCCCGATTACACAATTTGCGGATTCCACGAATTTGGTTTTATTATTTTATAATTTATACCTTTTAATGCAGCTATAGAACATCATAATATTATTTATTTATATAATAATATTATTAACAAACCACGTTAATTTTTAAAGAAATATATGGTTGATTTTCAAGAAAAGCAAAGCAGTGTGTGCAAAGAAAATATACTGAAAATATGGATCAATATTTGTCGTACTTGTCATTTCCTATAATTATTACATGTACACAATATCAGTTACTCATCATTTAATAAATCTTTTGTTATTGGCAATGGTGTGTGAAAACGATACAATTATTCCATATAAAGAACTAATCATAAAGCCATCTCATACAATTACAAAATGGTTTAATTTCATAAGCTCGCTTAATTTTCCTTTTGTATTTTTCTTGAATTGTTCTATACTAAACATATTTTACAAGATGTGGGGTTAGTGATATAAATGTAGATAGTACTTTAATTCACATTTTTACAATGTGCAAAGCTTTTCACCATATACTGAATATATATACATTTATATATTCATATTATTCACAAGAAAGTTGCATTAATTTTCAAGAACAAAGCTGTCGTTGCTTGCCAAAAAGTACAACTTCGAAAAATACGTTTCACCCCGACGAAGACGACAACGCGACGCGCGCGACATCTTATTCTTGCTCGTTAATTCGGTGGACGCGGAGACACACATTTTTCGATTTCAAAGCTTTTGCTTGTACATCGCCGTACATCGTACATATGTTATACTGTACTCTGCGCGCGAGCGCAAGTTTTGTGTAATTTACCTGTAGTTTCTCAAATCTCCAGAATTTATATTGCTTTTGTTTTGCAGTATCTGTTCTTAAGTTAGGAAATAGAGTCCATTGCATTTTCTCGAAAGTGTTTGCGTGTCTGTATACTGTGGGGTATAAATGCGCACTATATATTTCTTGAAAACTGAATAAATACGAAAGCTTTTTCTTTTATATTTAATCCTGTAAAGTGTATACAAAAGCATAGAGAGCATAAATACTTCTGGTGTGCATCAGTTGTGCAACGCAGACATCATTCTGGCAAGTCTATAGAAAAAAATATGAAATTTTCTTTAATCTTTTGTTAATACAGTATAAATATACTCGCTTTTCTGTGTGTGTGTGTGTGCAAGTATATTATGTGTGCCTTAGTGGTGGTAAAACGATACTGTCGTCGTGCGGGATACATGCACGGATAAGAAAGCACACACAATGTTACCTCATCGCAAAGAGAAACTCAATAAGCTATATATACATATATGTAAATATATATATTTATATATACTATAAACATATTTGTGTACTTAACGTCGTTAGGGTATGGCGGCGTATCGAGATCACTGCAACGATGTCGTGTGTACTCTCATATTACAAATTTGATAAATATAATATAATAATGTTGTATAATAATATATAGATATACAAATCAAATTGACATCTTTATGATTTTGATACTTGTTCAGGACTCTTGTAAATGTCATGACATGATCTTGGCGGAGCATGCGTCTGTATTTTTTTGTTTGTCTCTTCTGCTGGTCTGGCCGATTAAAAGGATCCATTAAATCTATACCAAATGTATAATATATAGGATGACAGAAATCAATTGTTATATATTTAATAGGATACGAGTATATACGAACATAATACATAATACTGAATTATTCCATTATACACCTTTCAGGCGAAACGATGTCTATATCTGATATACTGGGACTGGGAAGTTCGACAAATCTGTTCAGTGGCCAACAGCAGCAGCAGCAGCAACAGCAGCCGCCGCAACCCGCCTCGCCGGGGTTGCCCACCTACACACCGCTTACGCCGAATTCCACGCATTCTTCAACATCTCCCGGTGCATATAACATGCCATCGACGAAGACTTTTGATGCATTCCAGGTAATTGTGCATTTGTGCAGGTGCACCTTTACGAGTATATATACTATATAGATTTTAGAGCTAGTTTTGGTACAGTATAAACCGTTCATCAGATTAACCCCATAAATAAGTGCATGCGTTCTCCTTGCGAATACTATGGGCAGGTGTTGCTCTGCATATATCCGCGGAATTTACACTCTCATTCCAGTGCATAGTTTTGCATTACAGGGTGTGCACTTTGCAATTAGATTTAGTATGACTTTTAATGCTTCTTACTATTAAAAAAAGCTCCAATGGTTTATTTATTTCTATTAATAATTATAAAAATATTTCTTATTTAAAAGGAATGAATTTTATTATTTGTTTGTGTAATATACTGTTTTGTACATTTTTATATTTTTAATAGGAATCCCTACACACCTAAACAATGAGCCGTTTTTTTTTTTATTTAACTTGCTTATGCAACTTTTATATATATACGTATACGTGTACAGTACATTGTGGTCTAATTTTGCAAAATGCGAGGACAATCAATAAATAATATAGTTACATTTGGAAATTTCAGATCTTGTTCTTGTGTCCGTTTTTTTTTATTTTTAAAATTTTCGGTTCGGAAAAATAAAATTTTGTTTGCTAAGCATTCGTAAAAAACACTTCTTAGTGGTTAAACTTTTTTTTTAAAACCAATTAAAAATTTCAAAATAAAATTAATTATGTTTTATTTTTTTAATTCAAACTTTATAATTTTTTGAAAAGATATTACAACCATTATTGTATATAAATTTAAACCTTCATAACTTTGTTAGTTTGCATATTTAAGGGAGGTTTAGACATCAACCAAAACAAAAATTTCCATACAAAAAGATTATCATTTTTAGTCTGTCAAAAAAGTATTCCATAGAAATTTTGTTTCGTTTGAATTGTAAATAAATTTTGCGAAAAAACTAGCCTTTGGTGGTTTTTTATGATGTAGGATTAGAGCAAAAAAAATGAAATCCACATTTAATATTCCTTTGCTATTTTTGTAAACATGTGCACCTTGAAAAAACAGTGCTCACAAAAAAAACGTTTTTCTTTAGGTGCACATTTTTATACAATTAGGAGCACTTTTTAGATTTTTTAGGTGATTTTATTTTGTGGTACATTAAATTATTTGATGGAAAATATTGCATTTTAAGAAGAACGCTAAATTGGATGCCATTAGTTGAATCCAAATAGATCACAAATTTAAGCACCATAGAAATGTTTATATAAAAAAAAATATTTAAATTTTTATCATTAATTTTATTCAAAAATACATTAAAAATCAAGATTTTTATATATTCCTAATTTTTGATATAATTTTGTTTTAATTTTCTAATTTTAATTTTAGGTAAAAGTTTAAATAATATTTTTTTTGTAAAATCTTCTTACTAGCACTTGTTTATGTTTTGTATACCTTTTATTAATTATACATTTAACTATTTTACGTAATTACAATTTATATTAGAAATGAGAAAAATATAGTTTTGTTAAGAAGCTAGTTCTATAAAAAAAACATTTTTTAGTTTATAATTATAGAGTTAGACGATTTGACAAATAAAAGGGTCAAACGTTATATGAATTACATAGACATATAAGTTAATGAGATTTTACACGAAAACTCCAAAAATCACAATTTTATACCAATACAAAGATTTCATAATTAAAAACTGATGTTTAAAATCAAAATGTACATTGTGCTATGCATAATTGAGAGCTTACGGACTTTATAAATATATATTTTAATAGATTTGACAGGGCGGGGCTAAATGATAGTTTCAAGGCTTACCCAGGCTTCAAGGTTTGCCAGTACCTTCACTGTACGGTTCTCGTTATCTTATAGTGTTATCACAATTTTTCGCTTGTTTTCAGCAGTTTAAAGATTAGCTTAGCTAAAAAATAATTGTATGGAGATTCAAGAAAATACGCTTAAGGATGAAAGATTTTACAGTATTTTAAATATTACAAATATCACCTTTTCTTCTCAGTAAATGTTTTTGTGATTTTCAATTTCATTCTCTACCATAATTAATCCGTTCGATGTTGGTGTAGTCTAGCGATTAGAGACTTGTATAGATTTGCCTTTTCAGAGAAAATGTTCACTAAAGTATAAACATGTATATAAGGTTGTTACGAGGAGTTGATCAAATTTTACGTATTAAAATAAAATTATAATTTATACGTATAGAATCGCAAGTTTTTTTTCTCACAACTTTTATACTTTTTTTAATTTTCTATTCTTTTAAATACAGGATTTTTGAATAACCTGCATTTTTCGATATATTTGGATTGAATTTTTTTAAAGGGGGGTTGTTTTACGATGGGAGGTGGTAAAAATCCGTTTCCTAATATATAGACGGCCCCTTATGCAGTTTGATAGCACTTAGCATATAGCCAATTGTTTAGGACATTTTTGGAGTTGCTATTGTAAAATAATAATATTATTTATGTCTTACATAAACCTAACGCTCTTGGTAGCGGACCTCACTTTGTATATCTCTGGGTTCAAGAATTAACTCACCAAAGTTAATTGTGAATAAACCACTGGTATACACAAAAAACGGGTGTTAAAGCAGTAAACAGAAGGGAGAAGATATCGGTCATCGAGAAAACGACACGCGTTATTATATTATACACAAAGCAGCCCTTCGTCTAGGATTATTTAATATTTAAGTTAATTTGTTAAATATAGCGGTAGGTTATTTTAAAAGAATAGTCATAACATTTATTTATAGTATGTATTTGTTTTAGGCAAAGCCGCTTCACCTTTGAGGTGCGCCAATAAGTAAAATACACATTTTTATCCGTGTATCTTTGTTTTTGGAGCCGCGTATGGATATAGGTATTCCCGAAGCGCCAGGCAAACGGTACATTATGTACCATTTGACTATGATTTGGCACCGCGTGCAAAATTATCTTTAGTGGAATAGTTCAGGCCCATCTTTTGGAAATAAAAGCATCTACAAGTTTTTGTTTTTCCTCCATTTAATATAAATATAGCTTCTTTACTCGTAATTACTATAGTAAAATAAATAATAAAGTAAAACTGTCATTATACCACGCAACTCTTTTATCGTGCAGCGTACACGAACCAAACATTTCGCGCGAGAATTTAAATTATTCCAAACATTCATAGAGTGTACAAATAAGCATATAATTACATATAAAATATAATACACATCATAATACTATATGATCTATATGAATGTGTAATGTTTAATGTATGTATACACAAACTTTCAACACAACAAGTAATAAATCTGTATCCAAAACTTGCCCGCGTGCATCCTCGGTCCTCTCGCCGCGGTCTTCTCCCATAATACAGTTCCGCGAGCACTAGCAAGGTAGTATTAACGCGCACATTTTTCGCCAACCACTTGTTTTGAGAGTCGAAGCTCCTTGGCCGAGCGTGCGCGCACTCATTGCTCGATTTTCTTGCGCGGGGAAAAGTTTTTTTGGGCGCGAGCGCGTACTTGGTTTTTCTTTGCTTGTGTAAAGTGTGGTAAAACAATCTGGATCGTCTGCCAACACGCACAGGCACACACATATTATGTTTTTATGTTTATATATATATATATATATATGTATTTTTTTGAACGGAATCAAACCCACCAAGAAAGCCTACACAGAGAAACCGGTACGAAGAAATGGATTTTGTTTGTCAAACT